>BRDA01021925.1:5019-26222 GCA_036984385.1 Crenuchus spilurus
ATATATATATATATATAGTGGTAGTGTAACATAAGTAGTCCCGTCGGTCAGTATGTTGTATGTAGATTTACTATTATAAGTAACAATTAGAATAGATTTTAGACACTTATTGTTATCTTAGAGCACGTTATTTAAAGCCATTTATGTTGCCAATACATGTCCTTGTACTTGTAAAAATATTATCATTTAGATGTATGTTGTATGACTGGCTGCCCTGATGAATACAATGTGATGGTGATATATATATATATATATATATATGTGTGTGTGTATACAGTGAGGAAAATAAGTATTTGAACACCCTGCAAATTTGCATGTTCTCCCACTTAGAAATCATGGAGGGGTCTGAAATTTTCATCTTAGGTGCATGTCCACTGTGAGAGACATTATTTAAAAGAAAAATCTTACTGATTGTGTGGGGTGGGCAGGTGTCTTTATGCAGCTATCGACCTCAAATAGGTGCTTCGAGGTGGACTTTTTAGAGGCGGACTAACAGGTCTTTGGGGACCAGAATGTTTGCTGATTGGCAGGTGTTCAAATACTTATTTGCAGCAGTAACACAAATAAATTATTAAAAAATCATACATTGTGATTTTTCTTTTAGATTATGTCTCTCACAGTGGACATGCACCTAAGATAAACATTTCAGACCCCTCCATGATTTCTAAGTGGGAGAACTTGCAAATTTGCACAGTGTTCAAATACTTATTTTCCTCTCTGTATATAGCTGGATGTTCTGAGTGACAGCTGTCTGCTTTCTGTGTTGAGATGCATTTCCTCATCATATCTGTGATGTTTATGTTTAGTAGTGGTATAGTTATTTTTAATGCATATGTGCGAGTGTCTCTCTGAATTGCATTGTGCTGTGAAAGGCATTCTCAAGAGGTGTGAAGGAGAGATCCAGAGAAAAGTGGGTGACCTCATTTTCCGATTTTTAATCGCAGACAGAAACACTGCACTAAATGAGCCAGAGAGATAGAGAGAGGTGAGAATTAAACCAATTCAGCCCAATTAAAACATTAGCACAATTAAGGCTGAGTGCTGCTGTATCATGCCAGGTAATTTCTGATTCGTTGACCACAATGACCCATCACCTTTGCCTCTCCACAAACATGTGCTGCTCTCCTCAATGTGTTAACTCGTCCAGACTAATCCACTGGCGCTAAAGTCAAAGCAATGTCACACGCAGCCAGGCATGCAGAGACTCCATAACTTCCTACACTCCATTTCCTCCCTTTCTTTCCAGCCACACTGACCTGCATGAGGCTGAGCACATGAGGAGGACATTCATTCTGAGGTTATTTTAGGACTTAGACTGCTCAATAAGTCAATTTAGTTTAATAAATATCAGATGTAATGTTATTGAATATTGACTATGCCAGTTAACCCCTCACTGATCCTTAACAGGTGATCATCATCACTTTTTTTCAAGAAGAGAGCTGATACAGGACTAGATCAGCCTAATGTAATTGCATACAACATTAATGCTGCATAATATGAATAAAATATTAATACTGCCATTATATTTATATATGTTCCAGCTGTGATGCAGCTTTGAATTTGTGAGAAATGCACAGGTGAATCAGTAAAATAAGCAAAATAAGCCTGACTCAAAGATCAGAGACTTCCAAGGGAGAAATCCTTCATTTATCCTTCATCCTTTGACAAGTCAGCTAACTTGCTGAAAACAGTACAGTTACAAAAATGACAAAAGTTAACGTCATTAGGGGCACATACAGTACCTTGTATCTACTGTAGAACTACAAAGTGCACATACTGTATATGGTCAGTGGAGTATATGGGTGTAGATTCAAGGTATGTGTACATAATGAAGTGGCCAGTGAGTGTACAGTGCACGTGCATGTAGCAAAAATAATCAAAAAGGCAATTATATAATTTAATCAGGGTTTGAATCAAGAAGTGATGGATCCTGAGGAACATACCCAGAATGAGGTTTGAGGTGGATCCACCATAACCTCTGACACATTTCACAGTCTCAGTCTATTGACTGGCTATAAAAAACACATAAAACTTAAATGGCATGAGCCATTGGGAAAGATGCTGCTTAGATAAATGGAGACATATCCTCCATTTTGGATATTATGTACCTCTGTATAAATCTCAGCCAATTCAGAGGTCAGTGCAGGCAAAGCTGTATCATTTCGGGTCAGAAGTTTAACTTTATGCCACACGTTTAATGAACCTTGATGAATAAAAAATGTCATCTCGGATGTCTGTGACTCGGAATCGCTCAGTGCATCAGATTCCATTGAAATGAATGTAAGTGTGACCAGGCCTCAATCCACAATGGTTAAAGATGGATCAAAAATGACTTTCACTGGATTATATTAATACTGTGATTCATCAAGTAACACTGAAAGGGAAACTGATTTGGTCAGCGTACGTGGACATCCATATCTGTGTGTGTTTGAAGAGGTGTTTGCAGTAGATGGCTGGTCAGATCAAAGTGACAGTAAACTTTGGCTGTGATGATGCTCCATGAAAAATCTCTCAGACCAGTACTGTTTACTCTGTGTGTTTGCACAGTAGTGTCCAATGTCAGATTCAACCTTGTTTGAGTGGATGTGCATGTGTGTGTGAATTTGAGGAAAGAGACTGTGTGTATTTTGTGTGTGTGTGTGTGTATAATGGAGGTAAATGTGTACCTATAACCCAGCTGGCATTTGTTATAGTAAAGTATAGCAAAGCCCTTCACACTTCAGCCATAATAACATTTCAGAAAATAGAATAAAATAGTTCTCAACAGAATTCAGATTGAACATTCCGTGCATTCCCACAGCAGCCTAGCCCCACTTCTAGCAAAGCATTCAGTTGTGAATTAACTCTTTGCATGACATTGCTGTAAATGCTGATTGTGATTGCCTTCAGTCCTTTAGCAGTGATCAGTTTCAGACCAAAGAACCGCTCCATTCTCAGTCTAGCATACACCACCATGATACTACAGTCAGTGCCAGTGATGTGCTGGGAACGGACCAGTAACCAAATGAGGCTGATCAGCTATGCAGGAACAGATGGGCTATACCTATAATGTGGGTTTATAAGGTCTTTCTAATAATGTGGCCAATATATTCAGTAGAGAAAGTGTGATTTTGTTAGCTAATTTTAGAAAAAAAAACTTTTGCTGTATTTCTGTATTAATAATAGTTCCTGCAAGTCTGTGTGCCAAGGCAGACGGCCTGTAGCCATAATTTTGCTGGTAACTGCAGGGCCTGGAGCCAAGATGGCTGCCTCTCTTTGTTACGGTCAGCCAGCTAGCACAGCTCTCGAGCCCTTGGCTTCCTGAGAACTCATTATTGTGTGTAATGTGGCCGAGTGGTTCATAATTATTGCATACATTCAATATGTCTGCTTAAATAATAAACAACATTATTCTTCTCTGTGTGCAGGCCATTGTGTTGCACTGCTCTGCTGCTTTTGTGAGTGATGCTGCTGTGAAACTAATATCATTATGAATTTATCACCGTGCATATGGCTGCAGTGGACTTAGGGAGAGTAAATGCAAAGTTGAGCCTTGGATGCTTTGGCAGTGATTGATGTAAGCCTTCACACTGTGTGCAATTAAATGTAGACTACAGATAAATAGATCTTATATGATTTACTTTTAAATACAGTATTGGTCTGTCTGTGTGTTGCACTGGTACGAGTGGTTCAGACACCGCAGAGCTGCTGGAGACGTCCACTCACTGTCCAGTCTGCGAGACACACCTACATTGATAGTCCAGCTTGTAGAAGTCAGATACAGGAGCTCATCTGTTGCTAGAGTTTGTGTTGGTCATCCTCTAATCTTTTACTGGTGGTCACATGATGCTGTTGGCTGGATCGTTTTGGTTGGTGCACTCCAGTAGTGACACTGAGGTGTTTAAAAACTTGTACCAGCACAACACACACTAACACACCACCACCACATCAGTGTCACTGCAGTGCAGAGAGTAATCCACCACCTAAATAATACCTGCACTGCGGTGGTCCTGTGGGACTCACAGATGGACTAGAGTAACATTACCAGAGCATTCTAGTAAGGATGGCTTTGGGAAGTTCTCACAAAGTAAAACTTTCCATACATTCATTTTTGTTTTTCTTTCTTTCTTAACACTCGGACACTTGAAAACGTGTCAGTTGGGTAAAAGCCGCTTTAAGTATAACTGGGTGTGACACTTTAGGCACAGATGCTGATCATATGTCTGATCTGGTCTGCTGACTGTACCTCTATTATTTAGTACAGCTATATTGACTTTATTGAGCGTCAGACCGTTGAGATGTGCTCTTGCAGGTAAACCAGTCTGTGAGCACAGGTGATTGTCGCGGTTTTAAACTCAGCACTGAGCGATGGATGGAGTGATTACTATCTGTCAGAGATGATGTGGGGAGAACGAAGTGGAAGGTGATACTGATTCACTGAAATGTAAACACCTTCACTGAAGCCTGTAGGAACTCCATTTACATCTGACACACATCACCACACTGCACTCAATGCAGGAAACTGACTTCAGCTTTCTCTCTCTCTCTCTCTCTCCCTCCCTCCCTCTCTCTCTCCGTGTCCCTCTCTGTCCCTGTTGTCCCTTTTTTCTCTGCGATCATTCCATCATTTTTGTCCCCAGCCGTCTGTCGTAACCCCCTGGGTTTCTGCGTGACCTTCTTTCGGCAGTACAGTGTCCTTGTCAACTTTTCTGCATTCTCCTTCATCCCTCTTTCTAATTACACATGCTGCCATTCTTTCACTCATTTGTCCTCCAAGGAAGCCATAGTGCGACCTTTCTATTTGACCAAGCAAAAGGTCTCTCAAATGGACCAGTTTCTTTTCTCTTCCGCTCACTTTATTTAACCTTACAAGGAACATCACTTGTTCATATCTGTATCACAGTGTTGTCTTTTGAGCAACACTGTATGTTGAAGTGTGTCTGGACATTCTAATGAATACAATCAGATGCTTTACTTTGTATTTGAGACTAGTAGAAAACCTTCACTGGACAGTAGAGACAGTTATCACAAAGCAGGGCAAATTCTTAATACCACACAAGCCTGTAATCACACCAGGCTGTGAAAATATGTGCCAGAAGCAGTGGGCAGCCCTATCCATGATGCTGTGGGAGCAGTTGGGGGTTAGGTGTCTTGGTCAAGGGTACGTCAATCATGACCTTCCCGGGAATCGAACCAGAAAGACCAGTTCCCTAACCACCAGGTCACGGCTGCCCCCAATTTATGTTAGCATCATAAGACTTTACAATCCAGTCTTTAGAGCATCTCATTTCAGATTCACCACTGTGTTCCAAATATACTACAACATATATCACAATCACAATATTAAGCAATATAATCATCAAGCTATGACAGTTTCTACATTGTCCATCCCTACATTTACAGTTTCTATTTTCAGACAGGACCTGAGAGAACCCCTCTCTGATTGAGTGGTGAATTATTCACAAGATCGAGTGGCTCTGAAAGTCTTTGGTCAAGTCTTTCCCCTAACTTGAATCTGCTCTGTCCACCTTGCCTCTTCACTCATCAATAATTCAGCACTCCCTGGTGACCTGGAGCCACCAACTCACACTCACTTTTTTCTTTCTGTTGCTTTCTCCATCTCAATATTCTCCTGTATGCCCCTCTCCACAGGAATGAGATGATCTTCTTCTTCTTCTTCTTCTTCTTCTTCTTCTTCTTCTTCTTCTTTGTCTTCTTCTTCTTCTTTGTCTTCTTCTTCTTCTTCTTTGTCTTCTTCTTCTTCTTCTTCTTCTTCTTCTTCTTCTTCTTCGTCTTCTTTTTCTTTGTCTTCTTTGTCTTCTTCTTCTTCTTCTTCTTCTTCTTCAGATTTTGCTCTTCTGATGGATGGATTTCACATAGACTTACATGTATTAGGTAGAATAAGAATAGAGATGTTACACATGAATTTTAGAGAATAGGAGAAGGTGTGTATATATAAATACGTATTTGAAAATAGTCATATATTATATATAGCATATAACGCATCTTCTGTCTGTTATCTTCTCAATTTTCTTATTGTCCCTTCATCTTCTTCCCCATCTTTGTCTATTCCTTCTTTTTCTGCTACTTTGCTTTGTAGATCCTTATCGTACTCTTCTGATGTGTTTGGAAAGTGTATTGTACTTCCACACACCTGAGAAATTAAGGGTTACCTGGAATCATTGAGCAGCTTTGATAAATAATTACATTTTTCAGCATTTTCTTAGTGTTTGAAAATGTTAAGGTGGACTGGAGATTGTAATTGCCTGTTTACTTTGAGGCAGATTTTCTGTCCAACACAAAGCATTAAATAGAGCTGGGGGAGAGTGAAGAGCCAATCACGATGTGTCAAGGACTTCTAAATGAGTTGCTGAGGGCCTGTTATGGGCACTCGATGTGAAGGGGACCTGTTCATCATTAGAATGCTCTCGTCCAAATGCGATCCACTATCCAGCTGATCAGTGCACAATGGGCCCACTGGCTCTCACACACAAGTGGCCTTCCAGCGAGAGACAGAGAGTCTGCACTGCAGATGCCTGCAGTAAAGCTATGATGTGCTTTGTATTCCTTTCCATGACTATAGGATCACAATTTATGGACTAGCTGAAAATATTGACCACTGAGGAGAGTGAGAGAAAAAAAGCCCCGGAGTGCATCCTTCCTTCTCAATCTTTCTTTGTATTGTGTTCTCTGTGTATCAGTTTGGTTTAGGTTTTACACTTTTGCCACGACTTCTAGCTCCTGGTGACCATATAAATAGTGTTTCTCCAGAACATTGACATTCTGATGGCCGTATTCATTTTGTTTTCTTGATAGAGTGCAGACCTGGTTTGCCATTTTCTTCTTCTGCAAAGTTGATTTGATGCCATTTTTTTGTGATTGTCTGCCTCTGACATTGTCTTAATTTAGGCAGTAGGGTTAGTCTGGCACCTCTGCTAAGACCTTTCTGTCATTGGAGACCCTGGCAGCATAGCACCCTGCTTCTCTGATGCATGTAAGCCTACACACCTTAACAAATTAACAAATATCCTGTTGTTGATTTATTTTTCCTCATATAGTATAGAGGGCAGGCATGTGATGTCACTGCTGGCAAGCTTCACTGCGCTGATGGCCACTGAGTGGCAGCATTAGTGTTCAGTGTGAATGTCACTAAAACACAAAACCTAAAGCTTGAATGAGAAAGGGCTGTTGTGAGATTTGTCTGTTTACAAAGTTAGCAGTCAGTTCTAAGCTATAGAACTTAAATTTGCACTCCAAAAAAGTATTGGCTAATTGACCTCATCTGGGATACATAGAAAATATGATTTCTGAGTCATCCATTGATCAGCTCTCCATTTAGAGTTGTGGAGTATAAGATATTCTCACTTTAATAATGTATAAGCTAAAGACGAGAGCCAAGTGCTCGCAGACTAGTGCTGAGTGATGCAAGTCATTGATATTTCTCTTTTAATGCTTCAGTTTAGCACTACAAATATGTTATTCTCACTCCCTGCTGTTCTTTGAGGATTTCTACTGGATGTACATTTGTAAGAATGATGCCCAAATGTTGGCTACAAGCTCTTTCTGTGATTGGCTAATTGTCTTTGTTGGACAGCTGTTGTATTCTGTTCTCAAACATACTTATAGCCCCCATACCTTTCAGATGCATCATCCATGTCTGTCAGTTGTTAGAGGTGCAGTGTAGGTGACGATGGCTTTGTGGGTGGAGCGGTGCAGCATGGGTAAAGACGACACGAGTGCCAAGGCTCCTGCAGTTGGGGGCTTAGGAAACTGACAGTGCATTAAATAGGAAACTAGTGGGGTGGAAGGAACAATCATTTAAGTAAGCTTCCGCTCTATTCGCAAAAGAGAGGGGCGGCAAATCAGCTCGAAAAGCCACTGGACCAGCGTAGAATTAGCCCTAATATACTTAGAGAAATCTATTTCCCTAGGATTACCGTAGAGCAATTGTAGGCCAGTACAATAGAGATTTTATTAAAGCATTCCACTTTGGTCATTGAAACATAGCAGCAGAAAGAAGCATAAGTTTCTGCTGTTAAAGGAAAGCACAGGCCACTCTGCTAGCTGCTAGGTGTGATAGTTCTTCTTCTGCGAGCTGTTGTTATTGGATACATATTAGAGTGTTCATTAAAGTCCTCAAGTCCAGCGTGACGCTGCTCTGTTCAATAGTTTATTCGCCTTTCCCCAGACACTCAATTATCTTTTCCACCCAGCTAATACAGCAGCGCTCCTTCAAGATTAACACATGAAAACAAATGCCAAACACACTGTTGTGCGTTTTGTTTGGAAGTAAGAAACACAGCACCATTGTGGATTGGGCAGAGTTAGTCAAATTCAGACGATGAGTGCTAATTATGGTTTGGATCAGAGGTATCAGCAAATTGGTATTTAGTGTTTGTGTTTGTTTAAATGCTAATGATATTATGTCGGTATCACAAACATGATAATGTAGGTTGACATTTCTTTTTGGAAACTCTCTCCCCCTCCCTCCCTCCCTCCCTCCTTTCCTCCCCATTCTTCTATCCACATTCTTCTATCTACATTTGATTGGATGGATATGACCAAAGTCATTAATATTTGTAGTTTTGCTGACTATGTTGGTATGTACCATACCTCAGCAAACATGTTTGGATATCAGGACTACAATATGATATGGAAATAAAATGTTTGACAACACTGTTCAATATACAGTGGTACCTTGAGATACGAGTTTAGTTTGTTCTGTAACACAGCTTGTAAGTCAGTCAACTCGTATATCAAACAAATTTCTCCCATTTAAAATAACTGAAATAGATTTAATTTGTTCCATCACTGTGAAACATCCCCAAACCATCCTAAATTATGAACAAAAATACATATTTTGAATTAAGAAACACACATATATACATTTTACCAATGCATAACAAAATATTTCAATTTCAGATTTCAATAAATATTATTGTAAAAAAAAAATTGGGGGGAATTCTCGCTGTAGCATTTTAAATTTGCGGGGAATTTGATGCGTTCTGTACTGTGTATTACAGATGCATAGTGTGTGTTGTACAGTAAAATCTCTTTTCTCCCATTTCACTTCAGCATCCGACTGCTGCCAAGAAATTCAGCAACTGGCTGAAGAATGGGATGCCATGGTTCGTTCTTTGCAGTTCAGAACAAAACACAATTTTCACTCAGAAGCACATCTATGTTCAGGGCTGGCGTTCACGCAGATGATGGGCAGTGCCTGGGTCTTTCTTCCGCACGAAATAATATTAACAGTATTTAACATAATTACTGTATGTATGTTATTAAAATTAAATATGTTTAAGGGTTTAAAACATTTTTACTCTCGATTCTTTTCAAAAAAATTTCTGTGGTAGTAAAAATGAGTCTCCACATGCACGAAATAATAACAGTATTTAACATAATTACTGTATGTATGTTATTAAAATGATCTAAATTTAAGAGTTTAAAGCATTTTTGCAATCGAATGTTTTACATAATTACTGTATTTATGTTATTAAAATTAAATAGGGGGGGCACGGTGGCTTAGTGGTTAGCACGTTCGCCTCTCAGCGCTGGGGTCTTGGGTTCGATTCCCCATCTGAGCGGAGTTTCCATGTTCTCCCCGTGTCTGCGTGGGTTTCCTCCGGGGTCTCCGGTTTCCTCCCACAATCCAAAAACATGGAGGTCAGGTGAATTGGGTACTCTAAAAAAATTGTCCGTAGGTGTGTGTGTGTGTGTGTGTGTGTGTGTCACCCAGCGATGGACTGGCGCCCTGTCCTGGGCTTAGTTGAATAGTGTAATGCCCTGCCCTGCGCCCAGTGAGGGGGTGGGGGACTAACCGCGACCCTAATAAGGATTAAGCGGGTGTGATAATGAATGAATGAAAATTAAATAGGTTTAAGAGTTTAAAACATTTTTACTATCAATTTTATTTCCAAAAAGTATGCAAGAAGGAGTACAGCACATGAGATTGGACTTGATTATGAGGGTAACATGTGAGAAAGAATGAGATGCAGGTGTGGTGCTGCCCATACTGGACCTTTGCGCCATTGTGCCAACTAGCAGCAGCCACTCGTCTCTTGAAATTTCGCTCGGATCTCAAATAAAAATATCGAGAGAGTCGCAGCTCGTATCTTAAAAAAATTTGTATGTTGGTCTTCTCGTATCCCAAGGTACCACTGTATGTACATTTTTTTATTTATTTATTTATTTATTTTATTTTATTTTTTCTTCCCACACATTTAACTCAACGTAATGTGTAAGCTGTTTGTATGAGAGTTCTTTGTGACTGACTCTGTAGTGCAGTGGTCTAAATCAGTCACTTTATATGCAGAGTGCTGTGCTTCTTTGTAGTTTCTGATTTAATTGTTGTATCAGTTCTTAGCACTATTTTCCTATCAAATATGCCACCTGCCATTATACCAAATACATCAAGTGCAGTGACGTCACTGTCATGACTGCTCTTAATGATGTGTGGAGCCTCATGTCATGATAATGATGATATAAAAAAACATGATTAATCGTACAGCCCTAGTCTGCAGTAAGATGCAAAATCAGGTGACACTGCATTGATCATCTGAAGTGTGTGGATATGCATGCAGGTGTTAGCCTTACCTAGCAGTGACTGACATAGGCAGGAATTAGTTTGAGGGAGGATGAAGAAATATTATGATAAATGGCAGCACAGGTTGTAAAATTAAATTGATGCTCAAGCATTATTGGGTGACTGCCAGAACATAGGGGGTGATATTCAGTGCTGTAAATGGACACATTAGCTGCCACTAAAACTTCTGTCCTATTCACCACTTGATCAGTTTGATTTCACTGATTTGACATTCAAATTTGCATTAGCTGGTCAATGGCTGATTATTATTATTATTATTATTATTATTATTATTATTATTATTATTATTATTATTATTATTATTATTATCATTAAGCAATAATAAACACCCCACTCTCCCTCCCCACCCCAAATAAATAAATAAATAAACACTTTGCCTGTGACAATTGGGCCAATTTGGCTGGAATACTATCAGCTATAGAACACATGCATCAACACTACAGTGCTAGAAGAATTTTCCATATAAGCCAAGTACTATTTACCCTCTCTCTCCTCCTCCTCCTTCTCTCAGTCCTGTTCTCTTGTTGTGAGCATCACGCTAACTCAACTGCTAGTTGTCAGAGAGCTGCTCTGACCCTTTGAGCTGATTGATCAAGCTCTGCATTGGACTAGACAGCCTCCCTATTACCAGTGCTAATGACAGAGAGGACATTGCTCAGTGGAAGTGTCTGACACACACACAGACACACACACACACACACACACACACACACACACACACACACACACACACACACACACACACACACACAGAGAGTTATGTAAATACAGACATTAACTAAAACACACCCACAATACCCCCTTCTCTCTCCAGCTCCTAAATTATAACTCTCCCATATCCCATGGTGCAACCTATGACACAGCAGCAATAAGACTGCAGCAAATTAGACAGCAACTCCCCTCTTTGCCTTTCATAAGGCATTAAAGTAGCCTTTGCATTGTGTCCCCTTCATTAGATGCTGGTGCAGGCTGAGGATTTGTGAAGAAACCCTCCTTATGCCTCCCTCTTTCTTTCTTTGGCTCCACCACTGGCTAAACTGCTGGCCTCAGCGCTAATCACTAGCTTTCAAAGCAATTAGCATTAATTGTATGGCTGTGGAACTGTGTTTATAGCTGCTGAAATATGGCACAGTGTATAATGTACACACACATACGGGGCTGGCTTCTGCAAATTAGGGCACAAACTCTAGCATTGTTGCCAACTGACGATAGTCACTGTTTCACACAGTGCTCTAGTGTTTGGTTGAGTCCTGGGCCGAGTGGTACAGGCAAACAGCAGCAATGGTAATTATTCATAGCAGGGCGAAGCTGATTGGAAAGAGCAACTTCATTATTGAGTCACATAGGCAGGTGATAAGACGAGGGAATAGCGTGAGAGCCACTGATTTCAGAAACTCATTAGCTCAACTCTCCACTCCTAATTGCTGAGAAAATTACCGCAGACTCACGCTTTTCTCTCCGCTTTTAACTTCTACACTCCACACCCCTCCACTCCTTCCCCCCATCAGCGATACGACCCTTGAAGAAATCCACACCTTACTTGTTATGTTCCGCTCGGGGAAAGTGGACACAGGTGATTAAGTGTGAAGTGTTGTAGTACTGTGAGGGGCTTTTAAACTTGGGAACATAAATATTTCTTCTCTTCTCCACGTCTCCTTCTCCGTCTCGTTCTGGGTCCCCCGAGTGCTCATTTGTTGGATAATCACATGCCGAGGTCTGCCAGGAGGTCTGCCATTATTATTCAAATTTCAGAAGTGCATATTCGTTAATGTGCGCAGGGTCTTTAACGAGCTGGGCTGGGTCTGAGCCAGCGGCTACCAAGGCCATAAAATACTTGCATGTTTCAGTGGTGGAGAATGCGTTGTGATCTGCTTTTGTCATCCCTACTTACAGTGCAGTTACACAGCTGCTCAAATATTTGGACTCACCCCTTTCATTGAATATTTTCTATGACAGTACACACTTTTATTTCAGAAGGAAATTTTTTCTCTAGCTGTTTTGAGACAGTGTTAAAGTACAATGTTCTTTGTGATATCACCGCTTTATAATTCAGTTTTGGTGTCAACACAAGTTGTGGACAGTGAACATCGTGGGATGTCAGAATATTGTGAATAATGTTAACCAAGATAAACGTTTTCTTTTTCAAATGCATTGAAAAATGTTTCCCGGTATGTCATATTCTAGTGATCGATAGGGTTTATTGATGTCTATGGACTAATTCCTTAGTCTAGGGATTATTAGGTGTTTTTTGAGGCTATTTAAGCACTAAAATCACCAATTGTAGTGATTAATAGAGTATATTGAGTACATTAAAATGCAGTGATACTGTCCTACCTCACCATTCTACCATAGAACATTGAATATCTGGAGTAGCAACATGTGTGAATTTGATCATAGTGTCATAGTGCCATAACAGCTAGACTTTTCTTCTGTAGTAGAAGTATGTGATATGGAAAATGTTAGGTGATTGCATAGTAGTGTATAAGGACAATTTGCAATTTGACATTCAGCGATACAGGTCTTTTAATGACTCATCATTTTGTATCCAAGTTCAAGTCGTTTCTCTTTTACACCACTTGAAATGTTGGGAAGTCTAGGCACTCTAGCTGTGGAGGAGAATACTCTCAAGCCCCACAGGAATTGAGAGAGTGAGCAGATTAATGAATAAGTGGAGAAATGAAGTAGATGACTCTGCTCTGAAAAGAAGAGCCATCATTAGTGTGAGAGCTAATTTGGATGGCAGGTTTGGAGAGGAGCACTTGTATCAGGTTAAATTAGTCAATGACTCGTCCTATCTAAAACTCGAAACAAAGCTAAGTGACAAGGTAGGTGGAAAGGGAAAGAAAGAAAGAACAAGAGAGCAAGAGCTAGACAGAGCTCCTGTGAAGTATTCTGAAGTACCCCTCCTCGTGTTCCCAAAGCTGCTGATGGTTAAGGACAGCACATCATATGCTATCCTGCTGATTGGTGCTGGAGTAAGCACACCAAGTGCATAAGGGACTGCAGAGCCATATCTGTGTCTGCTCAATATGACGAGCCCATTAGCCAGGCCAGGGGCCGAGCAGAAGAGGAGAACTGAAATTAAACATGATGGAAAGGTTAGCCTGCCTCTCTGGCTGTGGAGTGGAGACATAGCAGGCAGCTCCTGGAGCCATGTCTTCACTCGCACTGTCTTTATTTACAGCAAATCCCTCAGGTGATCTAATGGAACCTCTATTAGCTCAGCCTCTGACCTTTATGAGGCAGCATCTCAGGTGGCACGTATATAATAGTAGAAGTTTCAGCCTTAGGTATAGCCACATATTAACTTACTTTCTGCCGTTTATATGAACAGACTCAAGTGTTGTAGAAGATGTTGAATGCTGAGGTAAAATATGTGTGTAAACCTGAGCCAATTTGTTTATTAATATTATGCATCCAGTCGATGCTGACTCCTAGTGTCCATATGGATACTGTTTCTCCAAAATCTCCAGACTTCTTCATGCTTCTTAATGACTTGTTCATCATTCCTGATTGTATACATCCATCGCTGTGCTGGCTATACAACTTAACCTTCAAACGTTTCTCAAGTGAGCTAATTCTTCTCATAATGTGTCCAAAATAAATGTGGTTTGATTACCTGGACTTCTATTATTTTGATTGAGGATCAATCTTCTTGTTTTCAATGCTGTTCAGTCTTCTCCAACAGTTCAGAGGCATCGATATTCATCCTCTACATCTGTCACATCCAAACAGAGAAGACCATCTGAACAGTTCTAGTCTTTGTTTGAAGAGGCCAGTCACTGCACTTGAAGATCATCTCCAGTTTCTTCACCCTTGTTCTACCCTTGTTTGACAAGGGCCAAATAGATCTGACCAGATGACTAATTTCGAGCATCTCCAAAGCAGTAATGCTTGTGTGGTGCTCCAGGTCAGCAGTGGCCTCCAAATTCCCCAGATCTCAATCCGATCAAGCATCTGGAACAGCAACTATCATCTGTGGCAGATTCGCCTCTCAGCTTACAGGACTTCTCATAATGTCTCAATGCAAGATACTAAAAGATACATTCAGAAGTTTTGTAGAGTCCAACACTTAGTGAGTCAGAGTTGTTTTGGTGCACCAACAGCATGTTAGCCTTATTAGCAATTTGGTTTTAATGTTATTGCAGAAAACAGACTGATATGTAACTATATCTAATGCTGACATATCTACACCCAGCCTGCATACATTCATGTACACATCCTTACATTCTATATCGTAGACATTATTAGTGGTTGAAAGGACAGTGAATGAATGGTCTTTCACTACTGTTCAATTTTGTTCCGTCTTAGCAACATTACCAAGTTGCTTCTCCAATGTAAGAATTATTTAGCATCAACACTGCAAGATTGGATTTTCCTCTTTAAACCGTAAGATGAATCAATGTTAGCAGAGTGACTCTGGTTAATCTTGGTGGAAGCGTAATGCTATTTGAAAGCTGGTTGAAAGAGCTGCCCCTATAATTGGAGAAGCCTCACAGTTACAGTTACATTACGGTTTAAATTTCCTTTTTAAGAAATACAATGAATGGCTCGGGATTCTATTGGTGGACACATAATACAAATTGATGGCTATTCACTTCCATTCATTCTTAGCAACATTTGTTTTTTTCATGTGCTTCTCTAATAGGAGAATTCTTCACACTAAGAATTGGGGCTTCACAGCAGTGTTTGCAGAGACATTTTTGGGTCGTCTTGCTGGCTTTGTTGTCCATGCAATGACTGGCATGGTTTTACACCCGGCAGATGATATTTACACAGTGCGGTAAAGAAATTGAAAATGGCAGGACTGGCCATTGGACATTCAGGGGGTGAAACAAGCGTTTAAACAGGCATTAAAGCTTTATGAAGTAAACGTCAAGGATCCAGATGGGGTACGGGGGCATTAATCTCCTGAGCGCTCTTCAGTTCTCCAGCCTCCTTCTTTCGTTCATCAGGGGCCTTCTGCTTATGAAGACAGATGGACGGGAGAGGCTGGGAACGAGAGCAGGCTACAGTGGGGTGATATTTCTAGGATGCTTTAGGCGTGATTTATGAGGATGGAGGCTGGTGGAGCCAGACAAGGTCCTCTAAAGAAACTTCACAACACACAGCAAGTCAGGGGCAGAACAAAGTGGTGGAGGAGAACTTCTGGGAGAAAAATGGCATTTGACTTTGAAGCTTAGTGGGTTTGTTTTGGCTGCATTGTTTAATTTTAGTATTGTTGATGTTCAGTAGGAAACAAAATAAAAAAAAACAGGATGTTAACATCTATATTTGTCTTGTTTTGTGGTATCTTCTACTGAGCATCCATGTCTCTTTGCCTATACGTGATACACTATATGGACAGGAGTATTAGAATTTGGAGCGTTGCTGTGAAGATTTGATTGCATTCAGCAACAAGAGTGTAATAATGAGGTCAGGATGTTGTATGATTACCCAACCTCATTCCCAGCTCTCAAAAGTATTGGATGGATCACCATCATGCCAGAAAACACATGATGAACACATGATGAGGTGTTCAAGCCTTCGTACATCTGTGTCAGCCAAGCATGCAACTTAAAGTAGCTGAATATGAATATTAGAAGAGGTGTCCACAAACATTTGGACATATAGTGTGTAAATTATTGTTACAAAGGAGCATTGTGATGTCACTTGTTCTTTCACCAAATCTATGTTTAAGCTCTATCTCTGTCACCTCTGATGATATGGAGCTCACATGAATTCTCACTGATGTCTCGCCAGGTACTTTTTTCTTCTACCGTTATTACCCTTTCACCCCCAGACCTCCTCCCTTTTTGTGTTGAAGATAAAGCCTTTGAAACAGCTCTTTTCTAGGTCCCTGAAAGCTTGTTAATTACCATGTCATCCCTAGACAGCTGGCTGTGCACTGATTTCATTTTTTACCTCATTTTGTTCAGGGGAAAGGCAGGGGAGATTAGGGAGTTGTTATATATTTGAAGCTAGTAATCACTCGCTCAAAGAAGAGATGAGAGGAGAAGAATGGTGAGGAATGAAAGAGAGGCAGGGCCCAAGCTTATGAGGAGAACATTTGTATTTATTTATTTAGTAAGGATATTCACTTGCTTATTTTATAATTATTTAATACTGTGTTACTAAGCTTTGTTACCAGTGATTCAGCAGTGCAAGGAACAAGTTCAATGTAAATATAATTTGGTCTTATTGAGGGTTATTTATTTATGCTATTGATAAATTGTACAGTGTAATTAGGGCTGCCACAAACGACTATTTTTATAGTTGACTAATCACCGATTATTTTTTACGATTAGTCGACTAATCGGATCATACGTGAATTGAATATAAAACATACAGCTTATTGCACTAGAATGCAGCTGCTATTATATAACCGTCATTAGATTTCAAAACTAAAAATAAAAACATTTAAGATCATTGTTCATTAAACTTTTAATGAAATATGCAGCTTGTTGCAACAAACAATTATTTAACTGTTAAGCATAAAGTGTAAACGTAGCACTGAATCGTAACATTAGAAAACATTAGCATTGCTATTCAAACACATGACTGTTATAACGTTACAGAAATCACATGAATGTGTGCTAAGGCTAATTAATCTAATCGTCATCGCTAATGTTAACTTTTACAACTATATATATGAGTAAGCAGCAAGTTAACTCTCTGTTTACGCTAATTTTAGCAGCTAACTAGCAACTTAGCTGACCGAGATGACGGTCCCTCTTCATCATTGTCACAATCAGGCACAACAGCTTCCTTTTCAGGTGCTAGTGCATCGCAGTTGTGCTGCCATGGAAGGCAAGTTCTGCCTTGCAGATATTGTATTGCACACGTTTCTCTTTCATTTTCTTAAAATGATCCCATTCTTTTGAGCTCCGAGTAGCCATGATAGCCGAGCCTGTCTGTATATAACATCCTATGAAGTCATCCATGGGCTACCCCGGTTACCACTACTGCGCATGTGCGTCAAGGACAGAAAAGGAGACGCAGCAGTTTGGAGAGAAAATGAAAGTAAAAAACAAACAAACGACGCATCGACTATTAAATTATTTTTATAGTCGACATAATCATGACTAGTCGACTAATCATGGCAGCCCTAAGTGTAATAGATCGATCAGTCAACCTTTATTTGCATAAATGCATTTAACTCGTTTTTAATGCAGCCAAGCATTTTTAACTTGAAGCAATTCAAAAGAAAATGAAATTGAATTTAATCAGGTTAAACTAAAATGAAAGATGCTGCATAAACAAATAAAACCCAGGATGATAAACCATTAATAAGATTTTAGCATCAAAGGATAAATAGGCAAAAGTAAAAGGATTAAAATAAATAAATAAAATAAATGAGTAAATAAATAAAAAGGATTAAGATAAAACATAATGATTAGGGGGGAAAAGAGTAAATGACGATAGTGTGAGAACACAAGAACTAAATAAAGTAATTAAAGCAAAATGACTACAATAGTAATAGGATTGAGAGAAAATAAAAACCATATTGAAGAAAGAGAGTAGGCTGCTTTAAATTAAATAATAATAGTAATAGAACTGAAGTAAAATAAAATGATTGGAGAGAATAGAGTACTAGAATAAAAAAATGTGAAGGTAAAAAAATGACATCTAGATTCAATGGCATTATGAGGAAGAGAGGGGAAGAAAGGTATGTTGAACCCAACCTTCACCTCTCGGTCACTAATGGATAGTCCTTGTATTGTGCTTATGTAGCACCTTGAGTGAAGCTGTCCGTACTGCTATGGTGCTGAAAAATCACTTCCTGTACTCACACTTCCTCAGACAGTTGCTTACCAGCCTTACTTTGTGTGTTTGCACTGCAAGCGTGAACCAGCAGGGAACTCACCAGGAGCTGTCCATCTCACTTTGGTGCTGACCCCATGTAGAGCCTCTGGGAGCTGTCCAAAAACAGGTGCTGAAAAGAGACAGTGCTGAAAGGAAGCATGCTGACTTTCAAGGCTGTATGCTGCTGAAATGAGCAGTTCAGGGAGTTAAATCAGAAATGAAATGCGGTCTGATAGAGCTATCTGGTTGGTACCTATAAGCAGTGAGTTATTTGATTTTCAAGGTCACAGAAGCAGAAAATTGGTATATAATCTAATAATGTTAATCAAATTGTATTTAATGATACAGTTCACCTTCAGGTAAACTTTCCATCCATGTGCATATACACTGATCAGCCATAACATTAAAACTACATGCTTGTATTTACACTCATTGGTCATTTTATCAGCTTCACTGACTATATAGGTGCACTATGTAGTGCTGCAGTTACATCCATCTGTTTCTCTGTACACAATAAATCTGTGAGTGTTAAATCAACACTATTAGAGTTAAATTAACACAGAGGGTGTCAAAATGTAACACTTTCAGTGTTAATTTAACTCTAATAGTGTTGATTTAACACTGGCAGATTTACTGTGTATCCTCCAGTTCTTCAATGAACAAGATCCCCACAGAGCAGGTATTATTTGGGTGGTGGATCACTGCAGTGATACTGATGTGGGGGTGTGTTAATGTGTGTTATGATAATTTGAGCAGATCAGACAGAACAAAAATGCTGGAGTTTTTAAATACCGTGTCCACTCTTTTAGACACACCTGTCTTTTTAATCCACATCAGAGACAGTAGCTCATCTGTTACTGCACAGTTTCTGTTTATCATCCTCTAATCCTTCATCAGTAATCACAGGACACTGTTGGCTTAATATTTTGGGGTGGGTGGGTAACATGATGTATTTAAAAATAATCGGCAGCTCTGCATTGTCTGATACACTTGATCCATTGCAAGACACTAACACACAGCTACCACATCAGTGTTACTGTAGTACTGAAAATGCTCCACCACTCAAATAATATCTGTTGTAGTAGTATATACTGTGAACCTGTTGTAATATGTACTGGGAGCCTCTTAATAACAGTAGTCTTAATCACAGTAGTTTTACATTTTCTATATAGCAATTTTCAAGAAGTGCAGTCAAGATTGATTGAGTGAAATGTCTGATTGCGAGTACATTTATATCTACATAATTGTTGTGTGAGTGAATGTTGCTTTACGGACCAAGAAATGTGAAGCCAACTGCAAAGAAGATGCTAGAAAGCTAGATGTAAATGCAAGTTAATTATTCTGTGCCTCAAAGAAGATGTATCAGTGATTAAATCAAGGTTTTTCTGAATTAACTGTGTTTTTACATTTGTAAATAGAATAGAATTTGATTTTAGCCACGACTGTGTGCGCCACCTGATATACAGATCAATCTTTACACTACAGAAAAGCCATTCTAATGAATGCATTCAGCTAAAACAAGTTGCACCTGTTGCTGTCATTGGGACTGAAGTGGGGTGTTGATCATCCAAGCATCCTGACCTCACTCATGCTTTTGTTACTGAATGCAGTCAAATCCTAGCAGCTCCAAAATCTAGTAGAAAAACTTTGCTAAGCAGCAGATACAGTTACTCCAAAACATTTCAGAGACGTGTATCAAATAATATACAAATATACTCAACTGGTTTGTACAGCTACAGAGAAGCTTTATCGAGTGTATTGATTTCTGCATTTGCAGCACAGAGGGAAGAGGAAAAGTTTTACCATTCAGAAAGGTATATTTATTTACTTATTTATTTATTTATCTCCTCCAACTTTAGAGTGGAGCAAAAGGAGGACAGCCAACAAAATGAATGAGGAATCAAAGAGGCAGGCTGAGCCTACACCTCTGCTGCTGCTCTTTGAAGTGCTACAGCTCTAGGGGAGAGAGAGAGAGGGAAATGGGGGGTATGTACAGATAGAAACAGAAAGAGAAAGAAACGATGGTGGACGAGAGAGAGAAAGAGAGATTCATTTCCTGATACACAGCACTTTCTCCTGGCAAATTGGCTGAGCGATTGAAAATCAGTGAGGTGAGAGGCAGATCTGCCCCCGCCCCAGCCTCTTTCATCCTCTCTCCTCCCTGTCTTCTCCTTCTCCTATCACTTTCTTCCTTTTCATTTCAGTGAAATTTGACCATGCTGAGGAGCAACGGTGGGGCTTTTTTTTCAGGCTAATGTATTCACACAGTGAGGGTGATTATATGAATGAATCCCATTGAGAAGAGCACCATGCCTCTTCTAAAGCGCCGACATTTCCAACAACAGCCTCCTCATAATTTTCAGCACAGTCATTGTGCAGTGTACTGTGAAGTGTAGTAAATGAGTAAAACTGGTTTGAATTTGCTGTGTTCAAATGAGTATATTTACGTACAAGGGATAACAGTCATCAAGATGTCCCACTGCATGAAATTAATGTCTGAGGAGGAGGCAAAGTACTTTGTGACATGACGCAGAATGGAGTTTCCTCTGCCAAGTCTATTATTTTGGTATAACACCACACCTTGAAGGCAGTTATCCTACTTATACCCCAGTTGCCACACATTTAGTGCATTTCTATGTGTACATTTTTGCAAATTTCTCATTGGCTGTTGTTGTAGTTGGCTTGTCTACTGCAGGTCAACAGATATGTATTATGACTGATATGGTTACTATAATACCAACCAGATTCCAAAAAAATTGGGACACTAAACAAATTGTGAATAAAAACTGAATGCAATGATGTGGAGGTGCCAACATCTAATATTTTATTCAGA
>BRDA01021931.1:0-10253 GCA_036984385.1 Crenuchus spilurus
GTAGTATCGGAGCACTTTTATGAATACGAGTACAAGTACGCGCACATGGTATCGGACAGATACCTGATGCTGGTATCGGTATCGGGGCATCCCTAATAATAGCAGCTGCATTCTAGTGCAAAAAGCTGTATGTTTTATATTCAATTAACACATGATCCGATTAGTCGACTAATCGTAAAAATAATCAGTGATTAGTCGACTATAAAAATAATCGTTTGTGGCAGCCCTACTTGCATGGTCTCTGACTTTGATTCTGGTTATTCCCTGTTTGGTTTTGGTTGCTCTCGCTATTTAGCATTCTGTGTTTGTTTTGTTTGGCTACCTCTCTGTCCTTTAATAAACTCTAAATCCGTACTTGGATCCTGGTTTCATTGCATCGTCACAGAAGACCTCGGCTAATGGATCCAGCGGTATTAGAAGAACGTCTGCAGACCCAGGAAGCATAGATAGATCAGGTTGGTGCTGTAGTTCAGAGGCTGCTTGACGCCACTAATAGCAGCACTAGTGGGTCGGCTAGCATAGCCCAGGCTAATCCACGTTTTGTTACAAAGTTTCCTATAGTGGTGCTACCCAAACGATATGATGGTAATCTTGAACAATGTAAAAGCTTTCATGCAATGTAAATTGTTCATCGATCACAATCGTTCACGTTTTACCACAGACAGAGAGAAGGTGGATTTTGTGATTACCCATCTCACCGGAAAAGCTAGAGAATGGGCTGCCTCACTATAGAGAGAGCGAAATACTTACTACCGAAGTAGCATTTCTGGCAGCTTTTAGAGCACTCAGCAATAGCGAGAGATATAGGGGCGGCTCTTGTTAGATTTAAAACAAGGTAAACACATTGCTGTGGACTATGCTCTAGAGTTCAGAGCATTAGCGGCTGCTAGTGGATGGGACTCAACAGCTTTGCTATCCGTTTACCGTCGTGGCTTACGACCTGAGTTACAGGCCGAAATGGCCTGTAGGGGACATTTAGTAGATCTGGACACGTTCATTCAGACTTCCATTGCACTTGATCCCTTGGTCAGGGAGATGCCTAATGTCAACGTTGTCATTTGATGCCTAATGTCAATGTTGTCGAAGCTCCGGAGCCCATGCAGGTGGACAGGACACACATCAGCCCATGAGAGAGAGAGGCGATTCGAAGAACGGTTGTGCCTCTACTGCGGTGAAAGGGGACACGAGAGCTTTACGCACTCACCGCCCTGGATCATCTGGGGCGCAGGTGAGTACTGTTAAGAGTCCGAATCTAACCCTAAACACTTTAGTCCTAATAGTAACAGTGGCTTAGGGTTTTGATAATCTGTCTATCAGCCCTTGTAGACTCCGGAGCGGCTGGAAATTTTGTGGACCAGGACTTCTTAAAGAAGCATGGCATCCCCACAACCAAGTTGGTTCTCCCCCTGACTGTTAAGGCCATAGACGGATCTCCAGTGGGTACAGGCAAAATTGAGAGACCGACGATTGAACTGGAATTACAAGTAGGTCTGTTCCATAAAGAAAGACTAAATTTCTTAGTAACTGACTCTAAGGACAGTCCTATGATTCTTGGTTTTCCTTGGCTGCAAACCCACAATCCCAGCATTTCCTGGTTAGACAGAGACATTAAGTGGAGTCCTTAGTGTATCAAGTCATGTATGGCCTGTCCCTGTTTGAGAGTCGCCTAGTTGAGCAGTCTGTTAACGTACCTGTGTGTTACCAAGATGTGGCTGAGGTGTTCAGTACAGTAAAAGCCACGCAACTGCCACCACATAGAGCTGGGGATTGCGCTATTGACCTCCTTTCAGGTGCCATGCCCCCCAAAAGTCGAGCCTATCAATTGTCTATTCCTGAAACGGAGGCCTTGGAATCTTACATAGAGGAAGCATTAGCCCAAGGTTTCATAAGACATTCTACTTCCCCAGCTGCAGCAGGTTTTTTCTTTGTTGAAAAAAAAAAAAAAAAAAAAAAGACGGTGGCCTTAGGCCATGCATTGACTACAGAGGTCTTAATGCTGTATCTGTTAAATACCAGTATCCTCTCCCCCTGATCCCTTCCACGTTAGAGAAACTTCAAGGTGCTAACATATTTATGAAATTGGATTTGCGCAGTGCATACAACCTTATTCAGATAAGGGAAGGTGATGAGTGGAAGACAGCATTTATAACCACTAGGGGGCACTATAAATATCTAATTATGCCTTATGGGCTGGCTATATCCCTCTCAGTCTTCCAGTCCTTTGTCAATGAGGTACTCAGAGATATGATAGATAAGTGGGTGGTTGCCTACATTGACAATATCCTGATTTATTCCAACGGTTTGGAACAGCACCAGGTCCATGTTAAGGCTGTCCTCCGTCGTTTGTTGGAGAACCATTTATACGTCAAGGCTGAGAAATGTGTCTTTCATGTTAACCAGGTTCAGTTTTTGGGTTATGTGATTGGTGATCAGGGGGTCAGTATGGATGAGGGGAAGGTTAGGGCAGTCGTTGATTGGCCCAAGCCTCAAAGTGTCAAACAACTGCAGCGTTTTCTGGGTTTTGCCAATTTTTATAGGCGATTCATCAAGAACTTTAGTTTCGTGGCTAGTCCAGTTACCTCATTATTGAGGGGTGCCAAGAGGGACTTAGTGTGGAACCCACAGGCCGAGGTTGCTTTTGAGAAGCTTAAGTGCTGTTTTACCACGGCTCCCATATTGAAATTATCAGACCCAACTAAGCAGTTCATTGTGTAAGTAGATGCCTCAGAGACAGGGGTTGGTGCTGTGCTTTCACAGAGATCAGGTAAACCGGTTAAAATGTACCCATGCGCATATTATTCACGCAAACTTAGTGAAACAGAACGCAATTATGACATTGGTAACCGCAAATTGTTGGCTATGAAGACAACATTCAAAAAATGGAGACTTTGGTTGGAGGGTTCCAGATTGCCTTTCATAATGCCTTTCATTCATCTGTTAGTCTTAACAGATCATAAGAACCTTGAATATATGAAGCAGGCCAAGAGAATGAACACCCGACAGGCTAGATGGGCACTGTTCTTTACACGTTTTAATTTCACCATGACATATAGACCAGGCTCTAAGAATGTTAAAGCAGATGCTTTATCCCGCCAGTTTGATAATCATTAGAATCCAGTCCCTGAGAACATATTGCCCACCCAATGCATAGTAGCACCTATTAGATGGTCTTTGATGGATGACATTCAGAAAGCATTCGGTCAAGAACCCATACCTCTCAACTGCCCAAACAATAAAACATATGTGCCAGACAAACTCCGAGATAAGATCTTACATCACATACACGACAACCCCAGTGCAGGCCATCCCGGCATCAATAAAACCCTGAAATTAACCCAACAGAAATTTTGGTGGCCCAGTATAGTTCACGGCGTCAAAACCTTTGTTAAGGAGTGTACGGTGTGTGCACAGTCCAAATCCTCACATCAGGTTCCACAAGGCTTGTTAGAACCACTTGATATTCCTCATCGTCCCTGGTCTCACATCAGCCTAGATTTTATTACTGACCTTCCATTATCAAAGGGCAATAACACCATACTATCATAGATCGCTTTTCCAAGGCATGCAGAGGTATTCCTCTACCTAAACTCCCCACTGCATTGACCACAGCAGATCTGTTGGTAAATCATGTCTTTCGTTATTATGGAATTCCTGAGGACATTGTTTCAGATAGGGGTCCCCAGTTTACGTCTCGGGTTTGGTCTGCCTTTTGTCAGGCATTACAGATTAGCCTAAGCCTAACCTCTGGATACCATCCACAAAGTAATGGGCAGGTGGAACGGTTGAACCAAAAAATAGGCCGATTTCTAAGATCCTATTGTAGTAACAGACAAAATGACTGGAGTGACTATTTAATATGGGCTAAATATGCACAGAATTCCCTAACTAATGAGTCTACAGGGTTGACCCCTTTCCAATGTGTACTTGGTTATCAACCCCCTCTATTTCCATGGACTGGAGATGAGACGGATCTGCCATCAGTTACGGAGTGGATGAGAGAGAGTCAGGAAACGTGGGAGATGGCTCATGTGAGATTACAAAGAGTTATATGTCGGCAGAAGATCAAAGCTGATCGGCACCGACGCCCTGGACCAGCCTATCTACCTGGAAACAAAGTATGGCTATCTACAAGGAACCTCCGCCTGAAGTTACCTTCGAAAAAGCTAAGTCCTAGATTTATTGGTCCCTTTACCACTCAAACAAATAAACCCAGTTTTTTTACAGATTACAGTTGCCTAGGACCTATAGAATACACCCCACTTTTCATGTGTCATTGCTAAAGCCATTTCTGTCTACCAGATCTCAGGACAATGCTGCCACTCCAGGTCCTCCACCCCCTCTGGACGTGGAAGGGGAAACAGCCTACTCTGTAAGAACCCTGCTGGACTTACGGCATAGGGGTCAACAACTGGTTGATTGGGAGGGCTATGGACCAGAGGAACAGTCTTGGGTCTCCTCAGAGGACATTCTGGTTCCATCTCTTTTTTCAGACTTTCATCTGGATCATCCTGACCGCCCTGTCCCCAGGTCTAGAGGTCGTCCCCGCCGTTGGGTCCGTATCGCGCCTTCAGGCACTCCTAGGGGAGGGGGTACTGTAACATTCCAGCAGGACAGTGCACCTCCCATCCACCAGGGGTCTCCTCCACCTGTAACCCTGAGCAGTCCTCCCCCCAGCCACCGGAGGTCGCTATCTCCGGAATACTGACTTCCTCCTACCATAGACATTCAAACAGTATTTAAGCTAAGCTAACAGGTTAATCTGTGTGAGGTCTTGATTTTGGTTTTCCTGGTCATTTCTGATCGTTATATTTCTAGTGTTATCTTGCCTGGTATTTCTGGATATTCTTGCCTGGACTCTGACTTCGATTCTGGTTATTCCCCGTTTGGTTTTGGTTGCTCTCGCTATTTAGCATTCTGTGTTTGTTTGTTTGGCTACCTCTCTGTCCTTTAATAAACTCTAAATCCGCACTTGGATCCTGGCTTCATTGCATCGTCACAGCAAGCCTACATGGCTTCTAGCAAAATGCAAACAGCACTTATATCTTTTTTTCCAACAACGGTTTTCTTCTTGCCACTCTTCCATAAAGGCCAGATTTGTGGAGTGCACAACTTATAGCTGTTCTGTGTACAGATTCTCCCACCTGAGCTGTGGATTTCTGCAGCTCCTCCAGAGTGACCATGGGCCTTTTGGCTGCTTCTCTGACCAGTGCTCTCCTTGCTTGATCTGTCAGTTAAGGTGGACGGCCATGTCTTGGTAGGTTTGCAGTTCAATTCAGTAGTGTTCTCTAACAAACCACTGAGGCCTTCTTAGGACAGGTGTATTTATACTGAGACAATTGCACACAGCTGGACTCTATTAACTAGTTACGTAACGTCTGAAGGCAACTGATTGCAATGAATTTTGTTTATGGGTATCAGTACAGGGGGGTGAATACTTTTGCACATCACAGTTTTAAGATTTTTATTTGATTAAATTTTTGAAAACTATGTATCATTTTCATTTCACTTCACAATTATGTGGTATGTTGTGTTGGTCTATCACTTAATCTCAATAAAATACATTGAAGTTTGTAGTTGTAAGGTGACAAAATGTGAAAGTTCAAGGGGTGTGTAAACTTTTGAGCATGACTATCTATCTTACACCTGGGAAAAGACAGACAAGGCTTGCAAGTGCATAACACTCAGATCAGACATCACTTACATAGTTCTCTCCAAAGTTGTGCTGACCATGTTTGTAAGCCTCAAGCACCATGTCTGGTGGCTTAGTTTTACTGACAGCAACTAAACGAGGTGCTACACATGGTAAAGTCTGGAGGAGCAATGACACAAAATAATTAGTACATATATTCTTCTAATATATTCTTTTTATAAGATATTTGTGGATGTTTGTCAACAAACAAAATATGAACAATTTAAAAGCCAGTAACAAAGAACGGCATCTAAAGTGTGATATTTATTCAGAGTACTTCCACTCAGCAGGCAGGCACTGGGGATGAGCGATGCTACTGATTTTCATTTGGATCTGATAGAGTAATTACATTATTAATACCCTGATACAGATAATATAAAAAATGTATATTGTTTAATCTTTACAATGAGAACCAAATGTGGACATCAAAATGTATAATGATTTTGGTCAGCATAAAACCTGTTCTTCTCAGTATGTGACAACATTATTGAAATACTGAACATTGTAGAACCAATGCAAAAAGCATGTGATGACTATGAAAATTATATATTTTAAAATATAGCTGTGAGCGGCAATTTATGAGTTCCTCGCAAAATGAAGCATAAAATAGCTTAATTAGCAAGAATGGTCTAATATTTAGGCTTTCATGGCATCAGAAGGTCAAGTACCTTTGATCCTGGTACATAAGGCTATACAACTGTATTATTCAGAAGACATACTTTACAAGTGTTTAGTCTTTAATGTGAACACCTTAATATGCTCAAATGTCACATGCATAAGCACTGTTTTTACTATTGTGTGACCCTATAAAAGCCTAAAGTGACCAAACATGCCAAGAATTGTGTCCTACATGAAGTGTTTAGTTGGATTTTACAGTCAGTCAAAGCAATGAGTTACAGCCCAATTCATTAAAACCATGAATTGCATGAACTAGGCTTTGTTTTGTTGCTTAGTTGAATAAAACACCAATGGGTGAAAAAGTCAAGAATTTGTTAATAATTATTTATGTACAGACTCAACAGATTGTAAAAATATATCAAGTTTGACATTATTGGTCAAAAGTTTGGCGACTAGTTCAAAAAATGCTACTTATCAAATTAAGGGTTAAATAATTTAGGAATAATTCTGATAAATTATGTATTTGGCTTTGTTAAGAAGTATACTCTGAATAAAAAAAACTGCATAGTTATGCTAAAAATGTTAATGACATTCACTTAAGTAACTATTTACCCATTATAGCACCACCTATGTACATACATGTGACAGGTCTTACACCGTATCACAGAATTGCTTCCTTAATATCGTTGTAATGTTTCGTCAAAGCATACTAAAGGACTCATGAGGCACAACTATTTAAATAGGAAATGTGCTATCCAGAAGGGTTAATTGGCATATGGCAGCCATTTTGTATAGAAATAAACTTTTTTTTTTTACTAATTATTTACCTACATACTCAGCAGATTGTAACAACCATAATTATGAGGATTGGGCCAAAATCATGGGACTAGTTCAAAAAGTGAAATTTTTAAATCACATATCGATTATGCTAAAATGCTACAATTTTGTTACACACATATATGCAAAATTGTTTGACTATGCAAAAGATAATAAAGGATTACATTAGTACTTTCAAAGTAGCTTGCAAAATGGTTGCTTTTTATGAATAGCACCACCTTATGGCCAAATTGCTCAAATTTTTGCAGGCTACTAGAGAGACCCTAAGCTAGACATTGTATTCAGGTTTCATCGTGACTGGCGATTGTTTAGCCTTTCAAATGGCTGCTGACAACTGATTGGCTATGTTAGAACCGTTTGTTGGTTCTGGGGTTCGATTGAAATACTGAGCTGTACACGGCAGTAGAATGCAGGATTCCTCCGTCCTCCTCGGCCTGTAGCGCGCTGGGGGAGTTCAAATGATAACTGAGGCACAGTCTGTTCTCAAAATGGTTTCCCAGTTTATTGTTTAAAAACAGCAGAGTATATATGCTTTAGAAAGACAAAGACATACAGGTTTGGAACCATGTAATGATGTGATTGGTTGGAAAATAAAGAAAGGTCGTGATTGGTTTGAAAAGTTGTTGCTAGGAGACCCCAAGGTTAGCTCAGTAGGCCTTTTGGCAGTGAGACTAAACAGATAGCTTTGGAGACTTGTTAATCAGATGTTGTTGTCACTGAAAGTTAGAGGCAAGGTCTCTAAAATGTAATCTATAGTTTTGGAGTCAGCTAGTCTTGAAACTAATGTCACAAAGCATCTGTGTGGAGCCATGAATTTAGGAGCAGGACAGCAGGCCTGAACTCCAATGACCTGTCTTATGCATCTATGAAAAAGAGGTTTCTAACAGTCCTCTCTTTGAGACACAATAGAAATCAAACGTAAAACCCGATGTGAGCAAGCCAAAGGCAACAGTGGCAAGGAAAAACTCCCTTGAGCCTGGAGGAAGAAACCTTGGAAGGAACCAAGACTCACAAAGGGGATCCATCCTGCACTGATCAAACTACTGAGAGAAATTTACATCATCAGTATAGCTACCAGGGTCAGCTAATGAGTGTGCTGTGAAATTAGCATATCTCCAAAAGTGGTTCTGGTTGTAGGAAGATACTTGGTTACAGTTTACATGATATGTCAGACTGATTGTTCAAAGAATCAGAGACCACATGTTTAATCACGAATATCTACTAAATTACTATAATTGTCTATGTGTAAATGCATCTAAATAAACACTACTGATTAATTGTAAATATTGTGTATGGTATCAAATCTCCATTCAACCTCAGTTACAGTTTAAGAGAAAAATGATCACACTAAAAGCATGTGTGAATAAAAGATGATCACAAGTGAATCAAACAGAAGCAATTCAATACAACAATCATCCCACAGTGTAATGCCCCCACCTCCTCCCCCCTCCTGCCTGCCTCCTCAGGCAGCTAGGGCAGAGAGCATAGACCATAACATATCTGCTCCATTCATTCAGATTGATTCCAAAACATGTATACACAGCTTACATGACCTGATTTTTGTTTGAAACATGGACTTTTAGAAGAAGAGTTGATGGTGTTGCTTCACTGTCTTTTATTAATGATTAATTGCCAAATTCAGATATATCACAAAACTATCTCTACACTTCACAGTGACTATGCTACTGAGAAAAAAAATACTTCTAAGTAAGTAAATAGCAGGAATGATGGATTTATTGGTGTCAGTTTCACACAATTTAAATACCAATGTTCTTCACCTTTTCTGTAGTATGTCAAATTTGGGGGCGAGTTCAGAGCATTTATACATACATATACTCAAAATAATTGTTTTGCTTTTTGTCACACTGCAAGAGATAGTATTATGTAGGGGTGTCCCGATACAGCTTTTTCACTTCTGATACGATACCGATATGGCAACCTTGAGGAAGGGCCGATACCGAGATCATCCGATAACGATATCAGCACAAATTATACACTTTTATTACTTATTTTGTACTGTAAATAAAAAAGTATTGAATGAGTGATATTTTTCAAACAGAAAACAATATTCAACAACAGCATGTATGAGAAAAACTGACCCATTTATTATTACCCAATGGGTAACATCAATTATGAACTTAAACAAGAATATTCAACTGAATAAAATTAAAATAAATAAATTAGAAGACCCTGAAAAATAACCTCAATAAATGCAACAAAATAAAATATACTTTTAAAGCGCAAAACAACAAATGCAAGGTCACTCATTTTTTTCCTGTTCTTAGTCTTGACTAAAACAATAGTGTAAACAAAATAAACAATTCTTTTAACATATTTAATTAGTCAGTTAACTAACTATGGCTCAGTCTCTGATTTCTGCAGTCCAAGCATGATATGCATTTTTTTTTTAGGACCATGAGTATTTCAGCATGCTGAGCTATCAGCTTGCTCCTGCGCTCCTCAATAATAGATGCTGAGCTGAAGAGCCTCTCGCTCTCGACACTTGTGCAAGGAGCACAGAGGAACTTGGCAGCTTTTGCTGCCAGGGTGGGAAATCGTGCTTGGTTGGCTCTCCATTAATGTAAAGGATTGTTCTTACGTTCAATTGAGCTTTGGAACGTGATGTCATTATATTGGGAGTGGTTACAAACATGGTGGCTGATGGGATACGAGCGCCATTTTGAAGGGCCAAACATTGGTGCTGAAAAACCAAGCTTTCACGTCAGGATTAGTAGAATTTAGCCATGGTAAGAACCTGCTGAGCTATCGGATGTAAGGCCAAGTAAAAAAAAAAAACAATTGGTGATCATCCTTTTTCACCAAAATTTTGGGTCGGGGGGGAGGTGTTTTTTTTTTTTTTTTTTTTGGATGATAGAAAAGTATTGTGGCGGCTCTTGGGGGTGTCGGCCAATCAGATGGCTGCATGTCGTACGGTATTTACATAAAGTTCTCTTGTGTGTTTATGGGGTCTATTTTGTCATTATTTGGGGTCTTTAAGAGGGGATTTCTGTATATGTGATTGTTAGTTGTAGTCTAGTCTCTATGAGTTATTTTAGTGTGTTTTAGTTAAGTTACCGTTAATGTGTGTCTTAGTCCATTTAGTTAGTCT
>BRDA01021932.1:0-10442 GCA_036984385.1 Crenuchus spilurus
ATATATATATATATATATATATATATATATATAGTTACATTTTTCAAACCTTTTTTGTTTTAATGTTGATATGGTTTGTAGTCATTCACTCAAATTCCAGATTAAATATACTAATAATTTGAGATTTTAGACTTTAAGCTATTAATCACATTGAACATTAAAACGCTTGAAATGTGTCACTTTACATGTAATGAATATAAAATCACATTTTTGTGGTAAATTATGAACACAAATGAACTTTTTCACCATATTCTCGCGTTTAGAGATGCACTAGTTGTACCTGCCACATGTTTTTTTGGCTATTTTGCTCAGTACATACAAAGATGTCCACATGACTGTCTGTGGGATGTGACCATAATGCTACAGGTGTTTGTAGACCGAGATTAGGATGAAAAATGATGAAGAAACCGTTGATTCATCTTCAGTGAAACATAAGCACTTCTCTTCCATGGATTTGCTCCAAAACCCCCTCTGGCATCTTTATTTTACATGTACAGACACAAGGTCTGTTTTTCTGGCAAACACCTCATTTTGTCATTCATTTGGTGTGAGTAAGTCCCTTTAGCTAGCAATATGATACATAAGCTATATGGACAAAAGTATTGGGACACTGCTCATGAAATGTTTCTTCTGGAATCAAGTGAATTAAAAAGTTTATGCAGCTTTTGGCCCACCTCCTCATTTGGTTACCCCCTTATGACAGTCATTCATTGGTTGAAGTTTTAGCTCGCTCTGGCCCGGTTTAAGCCCTGCTCAGCTGTACAGTAGCTGAACTCGGCTGAGCCCAGAACGTACATGTGGAGAGATTGATGGCTGAGACCAAGACAAGTCCAAGTACAGACATTACAGAGACCAGAGATTCTAACTACACTAGTGTTAGATGACTGGATAACGGCTTGAAAGATCTGCTGCAGCCAGGGTTGCCAGGTTCAGGAAAAACATGCATCACATCTAAAACCCGCCCTTCAGAATCTGAAAGATTTAAGGTGTCACAGATATTTGAAGAAAACAGGCTTATAGATGGCAAAAGTACTACCAGCATACTTATGCTTATATGCTCTGTAAATCCTCTGAAATATAAAAAATCTGTTATATAACTGTGCAAGATTTTATCCTAGTAACAAAACAAAACATACCCCAGAAACCTTAAAGGGTCAAATTTTCAAATATATATAACTTGAGTCAAAATATGTTTTTAGATATTTGTGAGAGGAGCTTAAATAAGCAGAGCAAGTCAGACACCTGCTCACTTTTACCCGCCAAATTATGCAATCTGTCATTCATATGATAATGACATGGTAATTCAGGACATTCCATTGGTGGATTGCCAGCCGTGGAATATGTGGAATGTCAACCTGAACAAAGAGCTCTCACCTGAGTGTTCACACCTGTCTCATAAATGTTCTAGGAACCACTGAATGAGTAAAACAGAGTGTCACCTCACATTTGTTAAGCTATAAAAATAAAACCACAACACAATTTCTAAAAAATACAAAATACAATTTCTAAAAACTGTAATGTAGCCAACAACACCTCTGTTTATTCAGTTCTGAGCTCAAAAGTCTTGACTAGAAATGTTTAGAGTGTTTTTACACAACATATCAGCACATCTAAAAATCTAGGAACCACTGATTGAGTGAAAACGGAGTGTCGCCTCACATTAGTTAAGCTTTAGAAATAAAACCACATACAATGTCTAAAAGCTGTAATGAGCAGTGTGTAGCCAACACCTCTGTTTATTCAGTTCTGAGCTCAAAAGTCTTGGCTAGAAATGTTTAGAGTGTTTTTTTCACAATATATCAGCACATCTAAAAATTTTAGGTTTTTGGAAAGTCTAAGTTTAGAGCAGATTTAATCAGAATATAGATTTATGATGCTCTTACCGTTTTGACACTGTTGTTGCTGAGTTTGTGCTGAACAAAAGCCTGTGTAACACTTTGGAAAAAAATAATTTTAGATGGGTGTAATTTGTAAAAATATCAACTAATGTGACATGACATCAGAGTGTCTTAAATACCCCCAGACTCCAGAGGGTTAACCTTCCTTTGTTTAGTTTATAACAACATTGTCATTAGCATTGTTATTTTATACATTATATTGTAACTGATATTGTTATATCGTTTTCTTTTATAATAAAAAAAGCAAGATAAAGTACACCTAGACTTTTGAATTGTCACCTGCGACTGCGTTTTCAAAGAAGCCCACTGTGACGGGAAAATCACACACCTGGCAACCCTGACTGCAGCGGTATCTTCCGCCCAAGGCTGTGTAACCATGCCTTGTTACAATATAGTAGAACCTTTTAAACACTCTGGGAAACGATCCGTTGGACACCGGAGATGTAAAGATTGTTTTGACGAGAAAAACGTTCTGTCATTGAAAACACATGGAAAGGGGCGGAGCTACACATCATACTCCAGCCAGCCAGAAGGAGTTTGAGTTGTGATACAGGGCTTGCGATTAAATATACTGCAATACTGTAAGCATGTTTTAATGTGATACTTATTTCCAGAGTGGAAGAGTCGGATGTATATATCTGACAACACTGCCATCTAGTGGTTGGAGTTTTAAACACAACACAAAATGAATCGCCAATCTTTGCATGAAAATTAATACAGTACTCAAGCGGAGTAACACCTTTAGTGTAAATATAACTTTATTTTCTTGTGCCATACTGAGTTATGACTGGATACAAGAGTTGCTTTGATCAGAACCACAAGCGTGATGATTTCAGTCAATCACCGCTCGAGCCCATCACTTAGCCGGCTTTCGCAGGAAGCGAATATTCTTCTACTCTTTGATGAGAGTCAGTTTGAGGAACATGCTCTTTCAGACATCATCCCAATGACACATAAAGCTTTGTATGGTTGCCTTCACCACATCTGTATGTAATAAAGCTGCCATGCAGAGAGAGCAGTGGGAGCTGGGGAGCTTTTAAGGCGAAGGCTCCAAGTGGCATACCCACTACTGTAGCCCAGCTTCCTCTGAGCAATTAAAACACACATAGTGCCCAGCTTTGGCTTCTGGAGGCAAGGTCTGCCACAGGAATTTGCACACAAACACTTCCTCTCCTAGAGCGAGTGGCTGAGAGCAGGCCCGGCCGGGGGTGGGAGAGGTGTGGGAGAATGGAAAGGCGCACTAAAATTATCGGCGGCAAAACGCTACCATGTGTTCTCTCCTAAAAGTGTTATCGTGAGACTGCGAACGTCCCCGTTCCTTCCCTGTCTCCCGTCCTCTCTCTCCCGTCTCCCCACACGCCTCCTCTTCCACAGAGACAGTTCGGGTAATGAGAAGACTCTCTTCAGCTGAAGAATTCTCAAGGATCCTCCTGACATCTGGAGACCATCAAGAGCCGCTTCCATTCACCGCTCTTGGCAGCCAAGCAGAACTACAGCGAAATTACAGCTTTGGTCATCCGGGTCATCTTTTCCATTAGAATTTATCACTTACACAGTAGTTACAAACTCTTTGCAGTCGAGCTTCCGTGTTTTAGCCAAGAGCTCACTTATATAAGTCTACAGTAACATATAATCACAGGCAGAGGCTGTGCTTATGCTGTCCTGCCCTCGTCCATATGGTGGTAAACATGTGGGCCACACTGAAGTGTCGGTAGAGAACTCAATCAGCTACATTTAATCAATATGTCATCACTTCCTGTTTGAATATCATAACTTATTTTTCTCCTGTCACTGACCACAACACGAAATTGACATCTGTACTGTGTGATGATGCACTGCACCCAAGAGGCTACAAGGATGTACCTGAATGATTGAACATCAATACACTTAGCCTAAGAACAGGTGAAATGTTGCTGAGGCTGTGTAACAGTAAATTAAGGTTGGGTACCATTTACATTTGACCCAGTACTGGTACCTGAGACATGGCACCAGTACCCAATGGTACAGTACTCTTAAAAATGTAAAGTCTCAATTTTCAATATTTCATTATTTAGGACACAATAAAACCACCCTTCCCTGCTCCCAAAACTATCCCAACAACCTCCAGTCTGTCACCATAGTGTGGGCGCAGTGGCCAGGTTTACATGCAGCCTAAAAATCCATTAATAAGTGGACTAAAACACAGCGCTACCATCTGAAAACAGGTGCGAAAACAAATAGCAGCCGAGAACCTCGAGAACACTTGTATAAAACAAAGACTGCGAGTGGACCACACCAGCACTCTCTAAAACAGAGCGTAAACCTGTAAGAGTGATGTTATATGTTCATTTATCCATTTCATGAGTCTTTTATGTTTATTTCTCATTGTGTTCTGTATGTAAAACTATAGTTGTTCTATATAAAATGTATTTTTGTTCATATTTTGGAGTGTCTGGAACAGATTAATAGGATTTACATTATTTCTTATGGGACATGTTGCTTCAGTTATCGACTGTTTTGGTTATCATCAGGCACTAATAGCTCAATCTGATACGTCCATGTATACATCTCAGTCTGAAGACTTGTTCTATTCAGGCTATTCTGATGACAACTACTATTTGATTGAATAATCCATTAAGAATGGAACACCTGTATCCGTTTACATCCCCAACTGAACATTTAAGTGTGTTCTTCTCTAGAACGAAAGTTTACAAAATTCAACACCGCACCTGGAGACCAAGTTTAAACTTTAAAAAATAAAAATCAAGAGGATGATGGGTCTCTGAACAACTCCTGATGCATTATTTGTTGAAACCTTGAAGCAGTAATTTGACCTTTAGCGGGCTAGCATGTTAGCATTCGCGTTATCTTTGTTAAAAGCTAAAAGCCAGAATCCAACCAACCTGTCCTAAACAGACACATTGCTCATACGGAAGACTTAATTACACAAATGAAACAGTAACACTTGTTCAGAGGTGTTTCCCTCTTTCTGTGCCACTTTTTTCTCGCCGTCATGCTAACGTAAATGCTAAATGGTGCTCTGAGCATGCACGGATACTTCTTATCTGTTTACTGGCAGTGTGCATATGTTCATCAGATTGTTAAGTGTACTTAACAATTTAAAGTCCACGTACAGTAGGACCTCGATTATTGTCTGGTTATCATTCAATTCAGTTATTGTCAATTTTTTTCTGGGAAATTTTGTCCCAGTTATTGTTCATATGCCCGGTTTTTGTATGTGACTTGTTAATTTCTTGAAAATAAAGCAGCCACCCACACATTCATCGTTCATTCTGGGTTTGTTTCTAAAATACGTACGATGGAGCGCAGCACTACCATCTGAAAACGGCTGCGAAAACAAATAGCAGCCGAGAACCTCGAGAACACTTGTACAAAACAAAGACTGCCAAGTGGACCACACCAGCACTCTCTAAAACAGAGCGTAAACCTGTAAGAGTGATGTTAAATGTTTGTTTATCCATTTCATGAGTCTTTTGTATTTATTTCTCACTGTGTTCTGTATGTAAAACTATAGTTATTTTATATCAAATGTATTTTTGTTCATATTTTGGAGTGTCTGGAACAGATTAATAGGATTTACATTATTTCTTATGGGACATGTTGCGACAGGTGAAGTTCATGTTCATGACTTCCAGCAAACATCTAAGTTTGCTAATACTAGCATTAGCAGTGCACCCTTACTGTACTTGTTTCTGTTGGAGTGGAAGAGTTTAATGGCTGAAGTCTTATTCTATTGGCAGTACTTCTGTACAGAGACTAGACAAGTGTACATTTGTACATCTGTGTCAAGCTGAATGCATTCATTATAGAGGTGTCCACAAACATTTGGACAAGTAATGCAGTTCAATGACAGCCTTGCATGCAAGTTACTGTACACTGAACCACTGGGCACCTCTGGTTTAGAGGTACAATACAAAACAATAGAGATATTGATCTACGACGGTTTAGAGATATGAGCTTGTGAAGGTTACACTCCGGATGTTGTACAAACAAGAGACATTATGTGGGTGAAAATGTAGAAAAACTGGTGGAGTTCTCCTCGCAGGCAGCTCGTTGTACACTGAACGTATACATGCCAGAGGTGGTGAGTGCCAGGTTTGGATATTCCAGTATATAGTCATTAGGGATGCAATAAATATTTGGCAAACAAAATTATTCAGACAAAAATGGCAAAAAACAAACTTTCAGTGTTTGGCGTGAGCAAGCGAAAAGGCTGAATTATTTATACTGAACAATAATGTTTTTAATGACACCTATAGTAATGATACCTATTTCTAGCTTGTGGCTGTAAACAGGAAGCAGAGTGTAAGTTACTGCAGTAACGTTAGTTTAATGTTGGTTTGACATTCAGAATTGTGCTTTTCCTCACCAACAAAACACAGATTCACCAGCACAGTTACAGTTTGGTGCTGAAATGGAAAAAAACAACAAACTACAAGCACAACCTTTACTAAACTACACTTGTTATGATGAAGCCAGAATGCAGCCGCTTAGCTTTGTGTTTGTGCTCCATGCTGCAGTGTTAGGGAGCGTCTCACAATTAGCAGAAGAAATGTAAAGTGTTTCAGTGTCTGTAGCCAATGACACTCACATTAAACACACAAAACATCCATGTGACTTACATCATTCATTTTAGACATTTTCATCATTTTATTAAATATTAGTAATAATGTAACATCTTCATACATCTTCATACATATTCATATATTATTGTCATTGTTTTATATACAAATATAATCAATTAAACTCATGTTATTAAGCCTAATGATGTCAAACCAGCTTATTAACATACAGACATTCATTCCTGACTAGCAACAAGACTTATTTTAGGAAATAATTTAGTTATTAATTTTATAATCATTTATAGAAATGAAAAAGTGTGTTTGGTATTCGTCCAAAAATTTTCATTTTGGTGCATCCCTGATAGTGTACATCAATACATTAGAATTTGGTGAAATAATTTTTGCTCATCATTTAATCCAGTATTTTATATTAATTACATCTAAAGCGACATATTTCATGCCTTTTTAATTTTAGCTTAAACTCATAAAATCAGAAATACAGAATCTGAAATTATTTGAATAATTGAAGAGTTTGACTAAATTACTATTCAAACAGTATCAACATTAAAACAAAAAGGCTTGAAATATGTCCGTTTATGTGTAATGAATATAAAATATATAACAGATTAGCTTAATGAGTTAAATTATTAACAACAATTAACTTTTTTCACAATATTAAAATTTTTACTGTATGAATGTGGAGGGAATTAACTCCACATTCTTAATGTCGGCAGGATATTATCAAAATTCAGCAAAAACACTAATATAACTCCATGAGAACTTTGTATGGACCCTATAGGTCCATCTCTTATAAGATGACATCCCCTGTAATTAAAAGTTAACTTTCTTGTTCCCACACCTTACTTAAGTCATGGTCATGTATTATGTTTATTTACAACTTAGGCCCTGTTTTTATAAATGTTTACTAAATAGTGATATAATTCTGTGCTTCATTGCATCACTGTTTTTTTATGAACGGACATATGTAGTAAACATGTAACACAGAAACTGCACACTGGACTTCAGACACCTCAGATTCCGCACCATATTCTAGCCCTTCTGTTTCTCTACCCTACATCACCTGCAGGACAGGTGTGGTCATGCGCTCCACTCACCTGTACCAGTCCAGGCCCTTGTCGTAGAAGCGGTCAAAGAAGTGGGGCTCGGCGCCGAGGGCGCGCACGTCCGGGTGCACGCGCAGGAACTCCAGGAGCGCCCGCGTGCCCCCTTTCTTCACCCCGACGATGACCGCCTGGGGCAACTTCTTGCTGCCCCACGCGCTCGACGCCTGGAGGCCGGCGCCTCGCGCGCGCTCGGGCGTGTGCGCGCGAGAGCCGCCGGGCGCCGTGACGTTGCGCGGAGCCTCCCGGAGGAGAGCGTGAGGCGCGGGGGGCTCGCACCATCCGGTCAAGCAGTAGGACAGGTAGGCGAGCAGCAGGAGCATCGTGACGGCGGACACGTTCAGCTTAGCCCTGCACACACTGCCCACCATGAGCGCCCGCAGCACACATAGCTAAGCCTGGCACTGTGCCATCCACTGAGCAGTCACACAGCCTCGCACCACCTCCACAACCTCAGCACCAGCTCCATAATCCAGCTCCTCCAGCCTAGGCTTCCCCAGAGTTCACTACCGAGCTCACACTCCCTCTCATCCTGCAGGTCTCCGTTTCCACGCCCATTGGGCGACAGGCCACGCCCTTTAGGAGTGTCTCATTCAGCCAAAACACTCTCAAAGAGGCACCAAACCACTGATCCTGGCAATAATAGCTCAGCTTATAAGAGTACAGACATCTTTAGAATAAACACAAACATAAATACAACAAAGAAAAAACTTTTACAGTATATCATCCTGTTTAATTTCCAGCGGGGCTATTTTAGGTGACCATTGAGTTCTAGTGTTAGAAATGTCTCTCTGGACTCTTTTTCTAACAAACACTACAACTCAATAGTCACCAAAATAACCCAGGTGTTGCTGTAAAAAATAAATCACCCAAACTTAATTAATTAATTAAGGTTTCTCAGACTAGTGGATGCGGTTTAGGACACAGTGTTGTACCTACTGCACACTGAAGTGTCTTTTATTTTCTTAACTATTATCACTTAAACACTGTAATATTATGCATCTCTACTAGTGTCTCTGCTGAAACGTTCATTTGTGTTCATAAATTATTTCAAGAAAATGTCGTAAATGTTATATTTATTGGATGAAAAGTGTCAGATTTCAAGCTTTTTGTTTTAATGCTGATATTTAATAATATTCTAATAATTTGAGATTGGAGAGTTCTGATTTTCTTGAGCTACAAGTCAAACTGATCAATTTTAAAAACAAAAATGTCACTTTGTGTCTAATGAATATTAAACACTTCAACAGGATGCTTGATTTGATAATGAAGCATCAATTAACCAAACCAGGTATTTGATGATACAAATAACGCTAAAATCACATTATTACATACAATTTCTATTTATTCTATTATTATTGGTATTTCTTATACTATTAGACGTTTTTCTGCATGTAAACACTTGTTAACACGTAAGCAATCTAACTTCCTAAGATGCCTGAATATTTAATAATATAACATCATAACAAGTTTTTATCACTGAAACATCAAACTTGAGAGTTCATACTGGCAATAAAATTAATTTTAACAAATCTATTTCACCTTTCTTCAATAATAAGATACTTTTTTATTATCCTTTATTTTGGAAAGTTCAGCTTTATAGCTTTAGAATGAGATGTAGCTCCGCCTCCAAGTGGATGGCATTTCTGTCATTTAATATGCACTGCAAATTTTTTAAAAATATAATGTTATTTCTAGTATTTTTGCCAATTTTTTCCTCCCAATATAGTAGTAGCCAATTGACACATCCCATCCACTAGGTGCTCTCCCCATCACTTTAAAATTTCCCTGACTCTAGGAGGATGAAGACACATCATGTGTGTGATGTGGTCACCGCCTCTTTTCAAACTACCGCTGATACACCATCGCTGGGGAGCCAATGCACTCAGAGGAAAGTGCAGGATCCCCATTTCCAATGGACCAATCAGTAGATGCCTGAGCCAGTGGTTATTATAGTGTGAAAGTGATGGGGAGAGAGTTCCATCTACCCACCCAGAGAGAGCAAAGCCAACTTTGGCTCTCTCAGGCCCCGGCTGTCGATGGCGAACAGCATTACCGGGATTCAAACTTACGATCCTCTGATCATAGTGTCAGATTAGTGCTGTAGGGGCTGTTCGCCCAGGGCGCCAAATGGGCTAGGACCAACACTGCCTTTGTCACCCAAATACAATCACTCTTTTATCATTAACATCTGCTTTGTGATCCATTTTACACACATCGAACCAGACATTCAATCTATAAATCCCATCACACACCAGCAGGTGTTTATAGACAGATCATCCATGTACAGCGCCATCTGCAGGAGCCTGAAGTTACTACCACCTTAAACATGCAAGGTGGCTCATTGTTTGTGATTACAGTACCCACACATTAACCCAGCAACCAACAGTGTTCACAAGCAAACTCAATTAACATTAAGGGGAAAGGATCCTGCTTAGGGGATCCACCTTAAGCCCCTCCCCTAAAGTTACATTCATGGCCTCGGCTTATTACTCCCAAGTCAAAGACCTGAGTGACTGTAAGCCTTTGACAGACAGCTGTAAAGTAGCTGCCGTCTCTGTACAGACACACAGGGTATCACATTAGGCCTTTCAGGCTGTGGAGGTACTTTGAACTTGGTTTGATGCCCCCGCCATCTCTCCAGTATGAATATGAGGTGTGTAATGGTGAACATCATCTGTCTGGGAACGACACTAAGCTGCCCTGGAGCCACGTAAAAGAAGCAGCTACAGTCGGACCTGAGCTTCACTAGCACAGTGGTAACATTTTTCATGAGGACCGGAAACACCTGCAGAACATCAGTAAACATTCACAGGTGCTGAAGTGACTGATGGCCAAAAGGATTACACAGCCTAGCTCAC
>BRDA01021934.1:4696-29663 GCA_036984385.1 Crenuchus spilurus
CTCTCTCTCTCTCTCTCTCTCTCTCTCTCTCTCTCTCTCTCTCTCTCTCTCTCTCTCTCTCTCTCTCTCAGTATGACCACCGCCGTTCGGATCACGACCCGTGCCTTATTTCTGTCCTTTTTCTAATGAATCCAAGGCGCCTTATGTAAAATGTGCACGTCCACATTAGAGCCTGTTCTTCATCCCCTAAAACCATCATTTAAATCCATTTGAGTTTTTTTTGTGCACATGCAGCCTGTGAGCTGCTCCGTTCTGCAGACGTGTGAGTGTGTATTAAAGCTCGTGCGTTCATCAGTCAGTGAGTAAATCAGCGCTCAGAGCGGAGCTGCACAGTCCGAGGTGAGTGTACTCACAACCTCCTCGGCGGTGGGGGCTTTTCTTTCTTTTGTTATCAAGAATACACAGCATATGCTGCCTCTGCTGGCGCCTAACCTTGTTTTTCTCCCGTTCCCTTGCTTTTGGCTGTTAACTGTCCTTTCTTTCCTTTCATTTTCATGTAATTGATGCTGTAGCTTTGTCTATCTTCCCTCCTCCTCCTGTTTGTTTCTTGATGATCAGACATTTGTGGATAATTTTGATTAGTCATGATATGCTCAGTCGTACCTCTTTGAACGATCGGATTATTGTGGATCTTAAAGAAATAACAGACTGATCACATAGACCCAGCTGTGCTGATCTGAAGCAGTGACCTATATAAGAGTTAAGAGGTGAAAACAACGAAAAAAGCAGATAACTCAGTTATTTTCTGTGATACTCTTAATCAGCTTCATTTCAGACAATTGTGTAGTAATTCCTCCAAAAACAGCTTGAAATGGGAATGAATAAAGGGGCAGAAACCTGATGAGAAAATGTGAGGAGGGATTTGGAGCCTGGGCATAAAGGGGGAATCCTTTGTATGCATGTATATACCGGATTTTTTTTATAAATAATATGTTTTTTCAAGTTGGTATGCTGTGTAAAATGTAATTAAAGGAAAATAAAAAACTGAATGCAATGATTTGCAAATCTTATAGATATATCAGATGTTGACTGGCATGTCATTGTGTAGCACCCCCTCTTCTTTTAACAACAATCTGTAAACAAGTGAGGAGACCATTTGCATGAATTTGGGAGACAAATGGCCCATTCTTGTCTGATGTAGCATATTAGCTGCAAAACAGTCCTGGGTCTTTGCCAGATTTTTAATTTCATGATATGCCAAATGTCTGGACAGCACCCTGACTCTTCTGCAAAGCCTTGCTGTTGTGATGTATGCAGTATGTGGTTTAGCATTGTCTTGCTGAAATATGCAAGGCCTTCCCTGAAAAACATGTTTACTTGATGGGAGCACATGTTGTTCTAAAACATCTATATACTGATAGTGCCTTTAAAGATGGGTAAGCTGCTCACACCATAGACATTAATGCAACTTCATACCATCAGACATGTAGTATTTTAAACTGTGGGACAGCAAGCTGAATGGTTCCTCTTTTCTTGAGCCCACAGGATTACATTTTTTTAGTTAACTAATTTCTCCCCCAATGTATTGGTCAACCCGCCCATTCTTTTTTGACTCTCCCCATCACCTGTAGTGTCCTTGATTCTATGAGGATGCACATTTACACAGGCCTCCTCCGATGCATGTAAAGCCATGCTCTGCCTTTTTTCGAACTGCTGCTGATACATCATTTAACGGGCAGCCAACCTACTCAGATCCCCAGCTCTGATGGATCGCTTGGTAGATGCCTGAGCCAGCAGACATTACTTAGTAGTGCTGGGGAAAGAATGCCATCTACCTACCCGGAGAGAGCATGGCCAATTTTGCTCACTCATTTTGCATCTCTGCCAATGGCAAGCATATTTTTCTGATATTGTTCCACAAATGTATATGCAGTTTTTTTTGCAAATTGGAGAATCTTTACTCATCTATGCTTCTGATAGGTGATACTGCCTCTTGCCACTTGATATACCTGCAAATTGTTCCTCCAACTGCTTTTTCTTATTAGTATCACTTATTTTCTTAGTTTTTATTTACATTTATTTACATTTCACAAAACACCCCAACTTTTTGTGATCTAATACATTTCTCTACAATGGAGCTTTATACATGAAACCACTCTGAACAACAATTGTGCTGTACATACATTTATTTTTTAAAAATTGGATGAATTGCCCTTTCATTTCTCAAGGTTGTGAAATTGCACTTAGCTGGAGAGGCCAACAAGCCCAGACACTAAGAATGTGACAGTGCATCTGATTAGCTGATTCATATTGATATGAGTTGCCGCATTAATCACAGCTCACTTTTTCTGATATTTTGTCCTTCATCTTTAGGAGTTCCATTACATCACTTCTTCTGAAGACATGGAACACCATCAGGCTCTGCCAGACTCCCTGCTTGGCTCCAGTGGGTCATCAGTAATCCCAACACCAGGTCCAGTCATCTCTCAGCCTGGGATAACTAAGGCAGACTCATTCCCCTGCTTGCGGCCACTCTCTCTGCCCCATCAACGCCAGGAGGACGCCCACCAGCAGGGGGATGTCAGAGTGGTGGTCAGAGAGAAGATTGAGAATGGTAGGAGCATCAGTCTAATTCTAAGGAATCACAATATTTTTTTTCCTGTCACAAAGTTTGATCATTTTAACTTTTTAATAAAAGGTTAATGTGACCATTTTATTGGTATTCAGGTTAGCTAACCATACTGAACACCACACAACTATTCAGCTTATTGGCTCACTGTTTTTTCTATTGTATGTTAAAAATGTTTTTGTGGGACCCCATCCTGTGTTATTTCAAAATCAAAGCAAACAAAAAGCTCATTTTGCACTCGGCTGAGAAATACTGTAAATTAATCTAACAAGGACTTTAATAATGTCTAAACATCCATCCATCATCACACCTGCTTAATCCTTATCAGGGTCACGGGTCACTATTCAACTAAGCCCAGGACAGGGCACCAATCCATTCCTGGGTGCACACACACACACACACACACACACACACACACACACATGTATGTACAGACAATTTAGAGTACCCAATCCACCTGACCTCCATGTTTTTGGACTGTGGGAGGAAACTGGGACCCTGGAGGAAACCCACACAGACACGGGGAGAACATGGAAACTCTGCTCAGATGGGACTCGAACCCAAGACCCCAGCGCTTTGAGCCGAGCCTGCTAAACACTAAGCCACCATGCCACCCATGTCTAAACATTGCAGTGCTTATTGTTAGCTTGGCTGATCTTTTTTTCTTTAAATTGTAATAAAAGTTTCTCCACAATGTAATGGTAGCCAATCAACCCACCCATCTGCTAGAATTCTCCCAATCACTTGCAATGTTCCTGACTCTAGGAGGGTGAAGATTAGCACAGGCATCCTCTTATGCTTGTGAAGTCAGGCTCTGGCTATTTTCAAACTGCTGCTGATACATCAAACACTGGGCAGCCAACACGCTTGGAGGAAAGCACAGGATCCCCAGATCTGATGGATCAGATGTCAGACGCCTGAGCCAGCTGACATTGCATGGTCGTAGTGATGTGGAGAAAGTGCCATCTACCCACCCAGAGAGAGCACTAGAAATGTTGCTCTTTTGAGCCCTGCCATCGGTCAATTTTGCTCTCTCGAGTCCAGGATGTTGATGGCAAGCAGCGTGACCAGGATTTGAACTTGCGATCCTCTGGTCATAGTGTGAGCACCTTAGTCTTTTGAGCCACTAGGTGCCCAACTTGGCTGATGTAATGGAGCAAAGCTTGCAGTCTACTAATGTTAGTTAAGCTATCCAAACGGCTCAAAAAGGTTGATAGAAATGTTGACCAAGGCCTGGTATTGCATCTCTTGGACACTACAATCTCTTCTTGTGGACCTCGACTTCACTGACAATGTTGCACTTGTAATCGAAACAGGACATTTCTGGATAATGATAAGACATAAGTCATGAAGGTCAATTGTACCCGTCTCAATTTCACTGTTGTAGGGAAGAGGGTCAAAAAAATGAATGACTTCATCCATCTGGGAAGTACCGTCACAGACAATGGCAAGATGGATGGGGATGTATGGTGGAAGATCAGTCATGCAGCCAGCACAAGATATGTGCTGACTCTGGTCATTGGTGTCCATTGACCATGCTGCAAAAATCTTTACAGCAGCACTGTGCCAATGGCTGTGTCCTCTAGCAGCATGCAGAGGCTGACAAGAGCTTCACCTGACACCTCAATATCCCAGAAGCACACATGACCTTGTATAAATGCTGCAAGAATGTAGACAATACTCTCAGAACATCATCATGCTTGCTGGACGTGTTCCATCTACACTGCCTTAAAGCCTCAACTATAGTGACCAATAGAATCTGTTCACTAGACAGCTTGTTGAGCAAAGCGCCAAATGGCATGGTGAGTATGTAAGAACCTGGGATGCATCCAGTATTTAGTAGTGACCCAAATGCCACATGGAATGATGGCTCAGATGCAGTTGTCTGAATTTTAAAAAGTCTTGTTAAACTAGTGTTTGAGTGGTTTAAAGTTGGCCAAGGTGCTGCCCGATCACAACTGTTGCAGACTAAAATGCTATATTAATAATTATCATAACAATATTATAATCATTATGCATATTTTTATTAAGCTAAATGACACTGCTTATGTATATAAATAATTGCCCTTTTCAGCAGGAGTGAATCAAAGGGATAAAAAATATTTTGCTCTGACAGCTGCATTTGGCCCAATTCCACGTGGCATGTGGGCCACTAGTAAATGCCAGATGTGGCCCAGTTTTGGGCTGTATCAACATTGCTGTCAGGACCACTGTACAGTCTCAATTTCAACTGTCTGGTGCTCTGTTGACACAAGTGTAGAAACATGACTGACATGATGAGTCAGGTTGCTGACATTGGAGTGACAAAACATTGAACTGAACCTATATTATGGTATTGGAGATGTAACCTGTTCACTAAACTCATAATAACTTACTTTGTTGTGCCCCACACAACTTTACAGGCTTGGTTCTTACACAGTAAATCTGCCAGTGTTAAATCAACACTACTAGAGTTAAATTAACACTGGGAGTGTTACATTTTGACACCCTCAGTGTTAATTTAACTCTAATAGTTTTGATTTAACACTGACATATTTACTGTGTAGGGCAAGGTCCCTAAAGAGACCTTGGCCACAAAATTAATTTTTAAAATAGCAATAGATTGAAGTTGGCATACATTATGGGAGATACATCATGATGCTGTCTCAACATTGTGATGTCTGTCAGCCATTTATGATGGCCAGTTGTCAACTGCCAACCCCAGCTTACAAATAACATATTAATTTCTGGTATTCTATGCCTCTAACACCAGAGAATCTACTTCACCTTCCCAGATTTGAGTGTTTATTCTTTAAACTTATATCAGTGGAGCATCATAAGATGGAATTGCTGTGTTGTAAAGCTGTTTTAGCTTCTGCTAAGCTAACACTACACTCTTAAAAGAGATGGTTCTTCAAGGGTTCTTTAGTAAAGAAAATTATTCTATAAAGAACCATGAGCACTCTTTGGGTTCTTTGTATGCTGAAAGAGTTTTTCAGATTGATGAGGACTGTGCTGTAGATGGTTCAATATAGAAGCGCTTGGAAAATGGTTCAATATAGCATCAAAAAGGATTCCTCTAACTTTACAAGCTTGACATCATAACTACAACAGAAAGGCTATATAGAACCTTTTTCATAAAATTTCCATATAGAACCGTCTACAGCAGGGGTGGCCAACTCTAGTCCTGGAGAGTCAGTGTCCAGCACAGTTTGGTGATCTTTGTGGTCTGACACTGCAATTAAACCTGCTGATTGCCTGCTGAGTTGAATCAATTATGTTTGATCAGGTAAATCACCAAACTGTGCAGGAATTTGGCCCTCCAGGATTGGAGTTTGCCACATCTGAATCTACAGCACATTCCTCATCAATCTGAAGAACCCTTTCACCATGGAAAGAGCCCTTTGTGTTCTTTCAGTATTCATGGTTCTATATAGAACCATTTTCTTTACTAAAGAAAACTTGAAGAACCCTCTCTTTTAAGAGATTAGTTCTAATGAGGATACTATAACAGCATAAGAGTAGCTTACGACCTGTCATATCAGCCAATCTGACCAAAAACAGCAGCCTATTGGAGACTGAAGCAGTAGAAAAGCTAACCTTAATGTACTTGCGTATCTCCAGAATTAAAATATAGTGAAAAAGATCATTTGTGTTCATAATTTAATTCAAAAGGATACATTTATTTTTATTGCAACAATGTTGACATTTCAATTTTGTCAATTTAATTTGAAAAGCTAAACTGTCACATATTTTATATTAATTTCACATAAAATTAACAAGTTCAAGCTTTTTTTTATTTTAATGTTGATCAGTTTAGCTTAAAACTCATAAAAATCAGAAATACAGAATCTCAGATTATTAGAATATTTCGAGTTTGATTAAATTACTATTTATATATCAACATTAAAAGAAAAAAAGCTTGAATTTCGTAATTTTATGTGAAATTAATATAAAATATGTGACAGTTTAAATTGACAGAATTAAATTTTGAACACAAATTTCTATTTCAGAATATTGCTTTTTGGGATGCACTAGTATATTAAACATGTAGAGTCCATCAAAAAAGGCCACTATTTATTTTGAGACAAAAGGGCAGTGGCTCAGGTGTATGCAGCTTCCTCCTTGTGCACACCACTTGCCAGCATATTGAGAGCAGATGTTCTTTAAAGGTCCTTTTTGAACAAGGAACCATACAGTTTTTATTTTGATTAAACGTGGCTGATGATAATGTGAACAAAAGCTGAATATGAAATAAAATTACAGATTTTCTTTTTGTGGTGGAAATTAAGATGCCATTTATAATATACCAGACCAACAGGACTGAGCACAAAAGAATTTTATGTACATGGATATGGTTTATTCAGCGTGCACTTTATGTCAGCACTGACTCCTTTAGCACTAAGCTGCTGTGGCATCCAGTAAATAACTTGGGGGTTATTCTAAGTGACATTCTGTTGTGAGCAACCACAGAGTTTTCAAATGACGGAGTTGACAGGCTGCTGAGTCACATCTTCTCAATTAGGATGTTGTGGCAGAGCGGTTAATAAGGCTGTTGGGTTGAGAGTGAGATGCGAGCAATTTTTTTTCTCTTTTTCTTTTCTTTTCTTTTACAGGTCACTTAGAAGAGAGTGAGCATGCACTATTCATTATTAATGTAATCAAGAGCTTGAACTGTAATGAAAAATGTCCAGAGGAGTGCACTATCATAAATGCATGGTTACTATTTATACTGTTGGGTGCTTAATTTAACCCATTCACGTCCAATAACTATTTAGAATGATAAGACAAAATGCCACTGAACCTTTTCTTTGAGTGACAAAAGACCATCAGGCCATTTTTAGGAGACCAATACCACTGATACATGGTGGTAGTGAAGACCATTATGACCAAGACAGAGTCAAAGCCGAGACTAAAATCTGGTAAAATTCAGGTTGAGGCAAAGACCAAGAATTTTAAATGAATTATACATGATAGACTAAATGTATTAATAAATAATATTAGCCCATCAACCTGTCTTAGCTTAGCTCTGCATACTGATGTTTCAAATATTGGTAAGGTTAGAGTTTTAGAGCAGTAATTCAGAATGACGTACATTGTCTAACCAAATCACATATATGCCCAAATGTTTGTGGACACCACTTCTAATGAATGCATTCTGCTACTTTAAGTTACTGACACAGATGCACACATACAGCTCGCGTAATTTCTGTACAGATGTACTGTCAATAGAATACGACTCTCTGGATCAGATAAACATGAACCTTGGCACCATGTCTAATGCCAGATGTGGACTAGAGGGGGATAAAGAGCCCCAGCATTGAACTATGCAGCAGTGGAGATGTGTCCTCTGGAATGATGGTGCTCTATCTAGTACTTCTGGGAGTATCATCCAACATCAGGACCTCACTGATGCTCTTGTTGTTTAATTAAATCAAATCCTCATAGCAATCATCCAAAATGTACCAGAAAGCCTCCCCTGAACAGTAAATATAGTTACTCTAACAAAAGGATAGGATGAATTATTCTCTTCATTTCAGGAAAAAAAACTATGAATGAGCAGGGCTCCCAACATTGTTCATCCAGTATTGTATATAGTGATATACTCATGATATAGTGTATTAATTTGTAACCTTACAGGAGAAGGAAAAATATTTTTACATTTTGAAATGAAGATATTATAAAGGGATATGATCCTGTTATATTTTTGGACATCTTTTGGTCTATTCATCATGGGCCGACTACTTTTCAGTATCTTTATTCTCTGTTATGTTGACAGGTAATGGGATCTACACTTCCCAGCCAGAAGCTAAAACACCGCCTTCCAATCTTTCATCTCTACCCCGGCGACATCACTCTGTACCACATGCGCACCACCCACACCTGGGTCGCACACGTAAGGGCAGCAGGTCTAGCTCCATTGCCTATATGGCATTCTCCCCCCGGCCTTCTCTGTCCCGTCACTCCAGCCTATCCACCAACCCGCCGCTGGATCGCTCCAAGCCAAAAGACTACCTAATCCTAACTATCATCGCCTGCTTCTGTCCTGTCTGGCCCCTCAACATTGTGGGCTTTGTCTTCTCCATGATGGTAAGTGGAGGTTTTCTTTGAAGGAAGACTGTAGAGATGATTTTGATGTTGCTTCAGAACTGTAGTGAAATTAGATTACAGTAGGTTGGTGGAGTGTAAGACGTGCAAACAAAGAGGTCTTCCAAGGGGCATTTTGCGGAAGCACTCAAGATTTTTTTTCAGGATTATTATTGTTGTATATATGAATTGCATTTGATTTTTGGAGGGGTGTGTCTTAACGATGTGGTGGTAAGCTTTTTCACAAAGCAGGATTGCTCAGGTTAGCCAGTTAACTTGAACCCAAAGTTCAACCTGTCCATTGGGAAAGCTGGAAACGGACCCTCAGTGATGAAGCTATCTTTCTAAATCCTGCTTTGTGGAATACCCCCCTGGACAGATTTCATTAATCAGATTGTTCACTGATTTAGATTTTGTTATAATGTACAAACACACGTGTACGCAGTCTCAAATTATGATGTGTTATTATAAAACAATTCACAGCACAAATAGAGGTGTGGAGTGGTCTACACTGATTTGAAGTTGTATGAGACTGCCTTTAATGACATGCATGGATACTTAAAGGTTGCAACCACTGAAATTGACATATTCTATATACTAGTGCGTCTCATCAAAAATTACAATATCATGAAAAAGTTTGTGTTCACAATTGAATAAAAAAGTAAATATACTGTACCTACACTGAACAAAAATGTAAATACAACACTTTTGTTTTTGCTTGTATTTTTCATGAGCTGAACTCAAAAATCTAAGACTTTTTTGTACACAAAATTCTTTTATTCTCTCAAAATGTGTCTAAATCTGTGTTAGTGAGCAATTCTCCTTTACTGAGATAATCCATCCACCTTTCAGGTGTGGCATATCAAGATGCAGATTAGGCAGCCTGATTGACCAATGTGCTTGCACACAGAGGAATTTCACCTCTACATTCAACCCATCCATGCAATGAAACACACATACACACACACTTGTGAATGCGTACACTAGAGAGCAGTTTAGCACACTTGCCCAGAGTGGTGGGCATCCCTATTCATGGTGCCTGTGGTGCAGTTGCTCAAGGATATATCGGTAATGTCCTGCCGGTTTAGAGGATCGAATCAGCAACCTTCAGGTCTCAAGGCCAGTCATCTAACCTCGAGTGCATCATTATAAAGAATACGCTAATATGGAGCTGGTCCTCCTTGAGCTGCCAAAAGAGCTTCTGCTCTGCCACAGCATAAACTCTATAAGACCCCTGTGTGTGCTTTGTGGTTTCTGGCACCAGGATTTTAGTTGGAAATCCTTTAATTTGCAGTGTAGAGCCACTGTGGATTGGAGTTGCTGTTCTTGCACATCCCACTGATTGAGATTTAGGGTATTTGGAGTATGTTGTCAATAGATACTGACTGCTGAGACTACCATTTTAGAGTCATCTGGACATTTCAATTTGGCTACAAGCCCTTTCCTAAACATCTAACACATTGACTATGAGAAACAGTTTGCTTATTTTGCAGTATATCACAGACCTTGACATGGAGCATTATTACAAAATTATCAGCATGAATTGCTTCATCTGTGTTTTGGCTCATTATTGTATGTTATACACAAGTCTTTAAGGCTATGTCAGAGCATGAAGCCCATATACCAGAATGTTAGTTGCACGAGGGGTATTTTGATGATGTTACATGCATGAGGGGTCACTTTTGTCTCTTTGCATTTAGTCCCGGAAAAGCTTGGAGCAAGGCAACATTGATGGAGCCATGCGACTGGGCAGGGTGGCCAAACTGCTGTCCACTGTCTCTGTTGTAGGTGGGGTGGTCATCATAGTGGTGTGTGCTGTAAATCTCTCAAGTAAGTTAACATGGTCTCTGTCCAACTCTATCTGTATTCCTTCCTTCACTCTTAAGTGAATTAGCCCATCTTATCTTGGTGCTATTACTTTGCAAATGTACTTCAATCACTTGTAACATTAGCTGCTTTTATTATGTAGGTCAAGCAATAGAAACCATATATTGGATCTTGATGTACAATGTACCACAAAATCCTTTTTGTAAGACACTGCGGTACATGGTTCACCAGATTCAGCTATTTCTATAGATTACTTGTGAATATTTATGGATATATTATCTTCTTGATGATTTGAATAAAAAATGAAATATGCAATGTGTTAGAAAAATAAACATAAAACAAAACAGTTAATTTTTTTACGATAAATAATGGTATTTTTATTATCAGTGCTTACCTTCCAGACAAATCCAGTGGTAATGATTTACTGGGACAAACTAAATGCTTGTTTCTGTCCCAACTTTAACTCCCATAAAAGCTTTCTGGTGAATTTTTGGCACATGTACACTATCAAGTTAAACTTATTTAAGTAAACTTGAGATTACAATGGGCGGTGTTCCAATAAACAAGACTGGGCTCCAGAGGCGTGGTTAGAATATAAAGACATCCGGGGCTTAGCTTACTTTGCTTGGGGCTGAGAAAAGGTCACTCCATACGAAACATCAGTCTGGATAAAAAACTTTTTAATAAAAAACTTGTAAGACCTGGTGCTATAGTCCTTATTCCTTTAAGTGAACATTTTTAGACCCAGAGCTCTAGCCCTGTAGCCCAAGCCAACTACCACCCCTGCTGTGCTCTAATTTATTTTGACCATAGCTAAAATTAAATCAAAGTCAAAGACAAATTTAAAAATCAAGAATTTCTACATTGGTAGATTACATTCTTTACATTACAAATGAAATCCTACAATAACATTGAGAACCTGTTAAGCTGTAAGGGTAAAACTGCTACTCAGAGCTGTTCTGAAGGCAGCACTGCCTTTGACAAACAAATGTAATTGGTTAGTAGCCCAGGGGCTGCCTAACTCTAACCATACCACATATACATGCCGAAAGCTCTGCGTATTGGTTGTTTTAATAGACTATTATCTGAAGCTGTAGTGTTTGAGAGTTGCAGTAGTGATTTTGCACATGACCCTGTTATTGAGTTAATTGAATATTTTAAATTAGTACAATTTTTCTTACTGTGTGTCTTTGCAGTTAATGTGAAATCCTGAGATGAGCAGCATTGTGGAATCCAGCTCCAATCAGACCACTGACCAGAAGACCATACCCACCTCACCAGTCCTGTGACCACAGCCATATTTACATGGCTAATCATTAGGCAGATGTCTCCACCCTATCTTTGCTTCTCTAATTAATGACACCCCACACAAAGCTGTTTCAAGCCCAAAACACCAAACGAAACAGCAGAAAGGATATTGCTGTTATTCCAAGCTGCAAAACCACTTTGGCGGAGTGACCCATGGCAAAGCGGCCATTGTATTAGGTCCAATTTTCAAGTCCAAAGTGGCCTCCATATGGTCCAGTAACAAAGTTGTATTATTATAACTAAATAAAACTAACAAAAAATTCTAATGAGAGCAGAAAAGAGAAGCCAGCTGGGATGCATGTGCTAGTAGTGAGAATCTCACTGTGCAATGTTATTTTGACTAGCTTACATGTCTGAGAAAAACTTTCAAATGTTTGTAGAAGAAAACAGGAAACATTTGCAGACTGTTCTTGCAGCTTGAAGAGACTGAGGAGATGCATTACAGAGTATAATAGACATAAGCAGTGACCTGGTTATCCTGAAGGAAAGAGCACATGTGGACTACATTTGACTAGAACATTTTAGTGACTGGAACACCACGTAGGTTTGTCAAGGTGAAGAACGACTGTTAAACTCCTGGAACAGGATGAGAAAGATTCATTCACTTACTCTCACAAAGTTATACAACCATCAGTACAGGAGGTAATAACAAATGCATCTAGTTTTTGATACAGGAAAATAATGTAGCTTCTTTTTGATATAAAAAAAAAACAACATATGCAAGTATTTAAAGGAAACAGTCCACCCAACATATTATCCACTCATTTTTGTACATATATATTATACTGTGATGATTTTTATACTGAAAGGTATTGTAAGGTTTATATTTAAACACTGTGTAACCTTTAAAATATCCGTCAGTGGTTGAAGTTTGTACTGTGTTAGTTTAACTCTTTCTGTAGCTACAGGTGAAATGGTGGGTTCAGTAGACCAAAGGAATTAATATAGCTTATCTTTGGGCTTTTGATTTCATTCATATATTGTCAAATTTTTAATATTCCTTGTGAAGTGATGGTTTGGTGAATAAACAGCTTGACAGTTCACTCCACTTGCTCCAAATTGTAGCCAGTGAACCAAAATGTGTGTGGTATGTGCATTTTGCTTCTGTAGTTCAGTTACAGTTCAGCAGCTGTACTATTGGAGCTGCAAGAATAATGTAGCCAACGTAAGCTTATACTACAGCTATTCGCATGGTGCTACCCACATGCCTAAATAATCACACACCTGCACTGTAATAAATCACCTTGAGTTCACCAAACATCAAAAGTTCTAACTGAAAATGGTCAGCCACATTAAAATCACAGAGAGGCGACATTGGTAACACTAATAATCTCATTAGGGTCATCTGTGAAGGGGCGGGACATACAGGTGTGTCTAAAAATGTTATTGTCAAAAAGTTAATTTATGTAATTCAACTCAAAGTGAAACTCAGATTTCACCGAGTGAACCGAGTGGTCTATTTCAATTGTTTATTTCTTTTAATGCTGATGGTCATGGCGTACAGCCAATAAACATAAAAGTCTTATATAATATTAAATTTTTTGAGATACTAATTCAAAAGGTGATTTTTAATACATAAATGTTGGTGTACTGAAAAGTACATATAGTATATGCACTCAATACTTGGTCAGGGCTCATTTTGAATGAATTACTGTATCAATGCAGTATGGCATGGAGGCAATCATGTGGCACTGTTGAGGTGTGAAATAACTTTCCAATTATGTTCAAATTTTTAGAGACGCATCTGCATTAGGCAAGCATGTGAACAGTAACTTCTTGAAGTTGATGTACTGTAAGCAGGAAAAATATTCAAGTATTAGGATTTGAGTATCTTTGCAAAGGACAAGTTGTGATGGTTAAGACTACTGTTTCAGACCATGTCCAAACTTGCAATCCACAGTGGCTCCACTTCAAATCTTGCATGAGTTGGAGGATTAGCCGCTAGTGTTCTGTGCCAGATTCTGCAGGACACGTTCAGGAGCCTTCCATCATGCCTTGATGGGTCAGATCTGTAGGACCTACATATCACATCTCTGAGGTGGTTTTAATGTTGTGGCAGGGTACTGTATATCAACATGTCCTGCTGTAACTCCATCACATAGTGCTGGTGTGGAAACTGGATAATATATTCAAGGCAAGTTAGAATATTTGACTAAACTAAGAAATTTGAGTTGGTTGGTCCACAAGTTGAATTTGAATGCAGCAACCTCAATTTTTAAGCTGTGCTGGCTTTTAATTTTACCATTTATTTTAATTATTAAAATAATAAACCATGTTTAGTTGAGTAATTTATGGATTTGCTTATGTGGTTTCTGACACTATGACAACCTATAAAAATGGACACCAGTGCATCTAAAAACAACCATCCTGAAGGCTGATTTAAAAAAAAAAAAAAAAAAAAAAAAAAAAAAAAAAAAGAATTTTTCACCAAACTATCACTTTAAAATGCACTGTGAGTAGATTTTTAAAAAATGTTAACATTACAGTATGAGCAGTACACATGTACATGTTTATATTAGTTTCAATATAATTACTCAGATGCACATTTTAAATTATGTAGATTAGCAGTTGCAATATATATAGCAACCTTATTCTCAATGTGCCACTTATTTGCATGTTTGTTTATTTGTTTAGTCCTACCCTGTTTATTGTTCTGAAAGGGAAGCAGAAAATAAACTTATCAGAATCTGCCAAGAGATGTCTATGTGCTCGACTTTCTTCCTATTTGTTGGTGGGACTGCAGATTAGTCGTTCAGTTGCTGGGGAAACCGTCAGCTGCATGAGATCACAGAATTAGAGCGGATGGATTAGACTGGGCAGGAGGAGGGATCCATTTTACTTTAATGTTACTCTTTCGTGACAGACGTAAAGATGGGTTGCGTCAGCAGAAGTGTGTTTTTGAGCGAGCAGAGAAAGGATGGAAGAAGAGAAGCTCGGGCCAGATGCACAAAAGTGTCTTAAAATTATTGTAAAAATTAAATGCGCTTCCCCCCCCCATAACTTGTGGCCAGAAAATACTTGTTCTTAGAATTATTAACAAAAGAAAAACAATATTTAAAGAATATAAATTAAGAATGAAGTTAAACATTCAAGATTTTCTTAGACAAGTGAATTTGTACATCATCCTGCAATCAGTGCCATTGACATGAGTAATAGGGTATAAAATGAGAGAGTAGTCATTACTTCACTCTATTCATTATAGCCTAAATTATTTTATAATACTTGACTTTAAAAGACATGACACATACAGCATGACGCATACAGGGTTCATGCACCTTTTCCTAAGGTCAAATTCAAGTTGTTTTAAGATCAATTTAAGTTTTGAAAGTTCACTTACTCTGGTAAATGTTGATTTCAATGAAAATATATATTTTCCAAAATACACCAAAATTTCAGCATTTTATCCCTGAGACAAATGTCATCTTCAGGAAAAAAAGACAAGCAAAATAAAGCCAACCACAGCACTGTTGTGAAATTTATTAAGCAGCAAGTCAGTGTATAAACTGTATAATACATTTACACTAACAGCTAAACAAACAAAAAAAAAGGCCAAAAAAAAGAAAAAGTTATTTACAAACTGGTTGGACCTTTAAATCCAACCTAGTAACAACAATTACTTACAAAAAAGAAGAAATCAATAAAATCCATTTTAAAATACATTAATAAAAATAACTGCCTCACACTTGCATTCAAACATGCATGATCACTTTCCCATCATACTCAGAATGTTAGCCTGTGGATGACAGAATAATACTAGTTTACAAACACGTAGTAGTATTAATAAAAAGATGCTCGCAAGCCATGACTAAATTGTAGGAGACAACATTCGTATAGTGAAACCTTAAGGAATGATCATCTTTAACCAAATTGCAGACTCAAAAATAAGGCAACAAATGACAAAAGAAATCAAGATTAAATGAATGTAGCATATCCACAAAAGGACGAATTTCACTCTATAATAATATTCTTATTCTAGAAGTTTGGCAAGTTATCAAAACTGCTGGTTAAATCTAGTCAACTATCGAGGAATGGGCCGATATAGGATACTATACGTGTCTAAAATCTACCATAAGAAAGTCTCTGTCTAATCTTACCTTCATGAATGAAGAGAAACGTTTTGCTGTAATGCCTTCAATGCTCCTCAAGTCTTCTACCTAGGAGGAGGATATCAGAATATGATTTGAATCACTGGATTATGTCAAAGCAGGTTTTCAGCTTTCAGTTTCATTTTTAACCTTTGTACCTGTGTGAAGTTTCCATTGACCTCTCTCCAGCCCAAAATGAGTTTGGCCTTCTTATCCCCAATGAGTTGCAAGCTCTTCAGCTCTTTCAGTGAGCCCGAGTTGAGTGTTTGGAGGATTTTCTGTTTAGACTGTTCTAGCAGTGAAAAGTCTAGCCGGGACTCCCAGTTCACCTCCTCCCCACAGGAGGGATCTAGGCCACCGTTTTCCTTACCCTCAGAGATCTAGAACAGGGAGAGGTAAACAAACCATTCAAATGAAACAAGCACAAACTTGCATCACTTATTATGGTCTCCATATACCAAGCACAATTTATTCAATCACTTAGCTGTGCTGTAGTTGCATGTAGTGTTCGTGTAACTGTTTCAGTTTGTATGTGTAAAGTTCATATAACCACCCTCACCAAATTACCAGCATAAAATATAAATAAGTAATCCAACTTTAAATGAATAAATAAAAACATTAAAACTACATATAACCAACAATTGGGATCAAGGTGTAATGCTGCAAGCAGTTCCAACTTAAGAAATTTCTATATGTGTTTACAATTTACTTGATGAATGACTGCAATTTAAAGTGCTGCATCAAAATACAGCAACTTTAATGTGGGCCTAGCAGCTCAGCTCTTTATAGCTAAGAAATCAAAAAAGTCGATCTACAGACTTTTTAACATTGGTACCAATATTGTAGTAATGTTTTTAGCAATATCAGCAGCAGGGGAATGCCTAGGTTCAAGGGCTACACCTGGGTCTTTTTTTATTATTTACCGGTATATATAGTCCCAGGTCTTCTCATACCAAATTCAATTTATTTAGGTGAACTTTAAAGAAAACCTTTGTAAAATAACCACATAATTAAATCATTATCTTGACTCAAATCGACAAAATGTGCTGTCAACTCCTCACTCAGCCCCCTCATATGAGCCTTGCTCACTTCATGTTCGAACCGGACACAGCTGTGTGGCCCCAAAATGATTTTAAGTAATTTATAAACAGGCACTATTCTAAACTAACCCACTCCACCTTTTTTAAATTCTCTTTTGGAGTCAGACATCCGAGTTGTATGGTGGCAGTGGCGGTGAGGACACAAAAGCAATATTTCTTCTGGGGCCTAAGTCCCAGGTCTCCAAGCACCCTAGGCACTCCTAATCAGCAGCAAAGGCTATATTCATGGCTGAATCCTGATACTGCCACGGTGTCATGGAAAAGCTTGAAACATCTTGCAAATGTTTTGTTATTATATGTACAAAGTTTTGTACATCTTGCAACCGAACTGCAAAATGTTGGGGGTGAACATAAGTATAGTTATAGTGAGTTGGTTGTGCAAATTAAAGCAATGAACCTGGGGGACAAACAGAAGGTTGGGTGTGTGCCTCATGGTTTACAAAAAATGGGCCATAAAGTAAAATGTTACTCTACAGTGCCACCATCAGGTCAGCTGAGCTCCCTTTACTTGACCAGGTAGTTAAATGCCTACACTAAAATGATTACTGGCAAAATTTCACATATGAATGACTTACAATGTCTGCTCTAGGCACATTTTATGTAAAAACAATCAGTCAACGTAGGCCAACAGTGCCCTGTGTGTGTGGTGCGCAAAATAAAATAGAACACAACTGTAGGTTTTTCCACATCTACCTGGACACTCATGTGGCACAGAGAATCATTTAACACACACTCCCATGGTGCCTCTTCTAAGAAACACCACAATAATGTGTAAAAACCGATTGTTTTTGGAATTCCCCTTCAATGTATAAAAATGTATTGAAAAAAATATGAGCACTTGTACTGACATTTATAATCTTCAAGCCACAAACAACAGCTAATGTATTCACATGATGTGGAAAACCAAACTGGACTATACAAAAACGGAGATACATGGTTATCATGGGACAACAACTGCAATCCTAATGTAATCAATATCATTAAGGGTGAAACAGATTTGACAAAAAAAAACAAAAAAAAACCCTGACCTGCTGTGTGCGTTTCCTCTTGTCCAATGCTTGTGAAGGTTTACTAACCACAATACACTGCTGCAGGGGGTGCACTTGAGATACTGAATGCACAGGAGAAAATGGCACAAAGCAATTACATCATAAAAGAGAATCTTAACATCCTTACACATGCCTTGTAAATGTAAGACTTAGGTTATTCACTGCTTTTCAGTTAAACTACGCAGCAAACTCTAATAAGCTCTCGACTTGATGTAAAATCATGGAAGGACAAGTTTACCCTGTATTGGGGTGATTATTGCCTGCTGTTTCTTGGGTTTGGCTGCAGTTGACTGTTTCCTCTGTAAAAGGTTCATATCTGTTCTGAATAGAGGTGCACCTCTTCCCTCGACATCTTTGTCTTCTTTCACTGCACTCTGACCCACGGTCAGCACATTGAGCATGTCTGCTTTCTCTTCCAACTCCTTCTGTTTCTCTTTCAGTTGCTATATAGAACAAATGTGAAGAAAAATAGCATAAGCACCAGGGTATTTATATCAGGGCTTCACTAACAATACATATTCAACCATATATTAACTTTAGATAATAGATTATCATTCTTCATTATTAAACTGGGAACAGCACACCCAATTTAGCAGTGGATTAGAGCAGCAAACACCACAAGAGGCAATTGGCCATAATGAACACATGAACTCTCCCACCTGCTATAAACTTGCAAAAACTTTCCATGTTCTATTTTCTTTTAATGGACAGATTTTTCTGTACAAGTACTGCTTTATACTGACTGCTATAGAGTATTGACCATTTCGGAGTTGTACCCTTGCATCTCTTGTGGAGTTGTTTCTCATATTTTGAATCTCACAATCAGGGCCTAATTTAATGAAGATCACAAAAAGGATCTATGATAAAATTTTAACAAAATATGAGTAATACATATTCAGAACTGTATTGAATAGGAACAGTGCATTTAACCTGAATCTCTTTACGGGACTGAGCAACTGTCTTCAGCAGGTTGAGCCGCTCTCTCTCTGGAGAACCCATCATCATTTTCTCCAAAGCCAGTAGCCTGTCCAACACTGAGCAATCTGTTGGGCTGAAAGAAAGGTGGTGGAAATTATTTTTGTTTAACTTTTTGCTTAAAGTTACATCAACATAACTCAAATAATACTTCAACTTTGTCCGATGTTCCATTTCCTGCAGGACAGTAAGAGCACTATGGGTGCAAGTACGACATGTTGTTCCTTCCAATGACCAAGGAGTTACAAAAAACCCTCCTTGTTTTCGCTAAAGGAACACCTTGTTCTAAGCACTAGCTACCAAATCATGGCCTACCTCACAAGGCCAAGACCTGTTAAAGTGCTATGACAAAACATAATGCTATAAATAAGTAATTTAGTTTGATTTGAAGTCAATATACCTGTTTGAATGTGCAGGTGGTATTGATTGCTGCTCCATTTTCTTGCCCTCTTTAAACTTCTTGGTCTGAGGCTCTGCTGATCCTCTAGCATCCTGCTCCTCTCGTACTCTCTTGCCCACAACTGAGAAACAAGAGGCTTCAATTAAAGCTTTTTTACCCAAAAGAGAAAACCATGCATTGCCTAGTTAAACAATTCAGTCACAGAACAGGAATCAGGTACACTGGCAGTTGTAAGTAAATGGCCTTAACAGACAAATGTTTTTACAAGGAGGACTTCATACCTGTTGCATCAACAAAAGTTATGTCTAGGCACTACCTTGTTATAAATGCTAGATTGCTAACCATAGAAGAAATAACTACCATCCACATATCCACAAAAAGGTCAACATGGAATTCTTACAAACTATGCTCAGACCTCAAACTCTGAATTAGTGTTGTCCTGTGTGTCTTTGATCTGTGTATTCTTTGGTTCTTAAAAAGTAATAAATACTGTAGGATCATCATTTATTAACTATTATAATTATGATATTATTTAACATATATTATTAAATTTAATTATTATTAACCATCAACAACAGTAAAACACTTACCATTCACAGGAGCCATCACAGTCTCTCTGACAAAAGGTTGGTTGACAATTTGTTTGGACTTTGCAGCAAAGTTGAGGGCGGTGAACGTGTCAAAGTAGTACTTGTATTCAGGTGCAATATTTGTGATCATCACAGAATGAGCCGAGCCACCCAGTGAATCCTGCAGCAGTCGGGTGAGTTTGCTGTCCCTGTAAGGCACGCGGCCACCAACTCCAGCATTAAGACTGTCTACCACCTTGCTAAGGGTGAAGAGTGACAAATTGATGGCACCACTCTCCTTCAGTCGAATACCCTTATTACCCGTTCGTCGGTTGTCCTCCGAGCCGGCAAGGTCCACTAGGTATAGCTTTCCTGTCAGCTGTCGATAAGGATGAACGCACTGAGACTTCACCACCTTAGGGATAAACACAAAAGAAGTCATGCTCCGGTTATCCTTATGTTTACAGAAACAGTAAAAAATGTATTAAACTATGTTCAAGCACATTTGTCATTTTACTACCTTGACAACACATTTAATTTCGGGCCTTTTTAGAGGAACTATAGAAAACCTTGAACCACCAGAAAGTTTGTCTTTGGTATTCCTTTGTTGTTTCTGCACTTCTTTCCAACATTACTGTTATTTTGTATTTTTATTTTCTCCCTACTAACTAGCATCAGGCACAGTAAGAGCCAGCTGATGCTGGAAAACTTTTCATACAGTGCCTTGTGAAAGGATTCACCACCCTTGGCATTTTTCATGTTTTGCTACCTCACAACCAGGAATTAAAATGGATTTGAAGGTTTGCATAATTTCATTTACAGAACATGCCTACATTTACACATTTCCCCTTAAACCAGTAGCAGTATGCTTTGGGTCATTATCCTGTTGGAAGGTGAACCTCCATCCCAGTCTCAAAACTCTGACAGATTGAGACAGGTTCTGCTCAACAACATCCCTGTATTTAGCACCATCTGTCTTCCCCTCAACTCGGACCAGTTTCCCAGTCCCAGCTACCGATAAACATCAATGGGTATTGTGCTGTTGGGGTGATGCGATGTGTTAGTTTTGCTCGTTTTCCTTGGTGGCTGAAAAGTTAATGTGGGAGTCTCCCACATGGCTTTCTGCAAACTCAAAACAAGCTTTCTTATTTTTGTCTGCAAGTAAAGGCTTTTTTCTAGCCACTCGTCCATAAACCCAAACTCTATGGAGTGCATGGCTTACTGAGGTCATATGGACAGAGGTGACTTCTGTAGGTAATTGGTTGCACCAGAACTTCTCATTTCACTTCACCTTACATTATTTTTGCAGATTACAAACCTTTCATATTTAAAAAACAAAACCATTTAGCTGTAACAAACGGGTCAAAAGAAGTGGTGGGAAAGGGGGCGAATGTTTCAATATTTCCTAAGCCACTGTATTAGTCCTGGCTAGCAAACCCTGGTCTACTTGTCAAGATAATTCAAATGGAAAGAAACTGAACAGGACTAATGAGAGCAGAACCAAAGTCGTTACCTTGATGAGAAGGATGGCATGACTGCGACTAGAACGCTGATTGAGCTTGGTGGAAGCTGTGGTGCGGTTCAGACTGGCTGGGACAAAGTGAGCATGAAAATCCGAAAAGGAGGAGAGAGGAGTGTGAGTTAATCCAGGAATAACAATGTTTTTATCCTTGTCTTCACGGATTGGAAGATCCTGAGAGCTTGGCGACAAAAGGTCCAAAACCTGCAGTGTAAACAACAAAATTCTGTATAGTTTGTGTAAGAAAACAGTATGGATTTAAAAAATAAATAAATAAAAAATAAATACACAACACAAGACCAACAAGTTCGTGCAGACAGAACCTAAAGAAGACTGCATGTTTAATTCAAATAATTGGTGTGGAAAGCAATTTTCAACTTCAATGGAAGTAGCAACACTATCACTAGGATGGAATTCTCTGTATTCTTCTGTTCAAATCATATTTACCTGTGAATTGCATTTGAATACCACATTCATTACTTTACTTTTCAAAAGCTGTTATCACCAGTCATCTAAAATCGGTTTATTTTCAGTCTCACACTAGGTTTTACTCAAGTACATGCATTTAATACTTACAAGAAATTAAAACAATTTTAGGTTTGGATATTATACCTTTTCATTATAGATTTCTAAATAGGACATGCCTACAGAGAACTTCCATTTGTCCTGGTCTCCTTCTTGGGTGCACACCAGTTGGAAAACCTCACGAATGGCTCGCGGGATTACACCTGGCTGCTCCTGACTGCCTAGCATGGTGTGAGTCTTTCCTGTGAAGAAAATGCATGATGTTCTGTAGAAACTCTGGCCATCATTTGCTTTTTCTCAGTTAAAAGATAGTAGCTACACAGTGGCCTTGTGCTAGGTATACTTGATCCTAACTGGCCCCAAAAATAAAATAAATAAAATAGGCATTGATGACAAAGCAAAAAACATTTTTAAAAAACTTATCCAACTTTTAGTTTTAGTTGAGACTTAATTTAAAAAACGTTTCAGATAACTTTACATCTCTAAATAAAGTGTCTTTTCATACCAGCTCCAGTGGGTCCATAGGCGAAGACACTAGCATTCTGACCATTAAGAATGTGAGGTATAACAGGCTTCACTGAAGACAAAAAAACTTCCTGTTGAGTTGTTTGTTCTCCATGGAACACATCAAACCTAAATAAGAAGATTTAATGATGGAGTGAAAACATTTATTTTACTATAACGTACAGAACAGTTGAAACAAGGAAATGAGAGAAAGTAATGAGAGATAGGACAAGAAAGTATATGAATATAATATGCCTGATGCTTGTTCCCAGTGGACAAAATAAAAACTACTGGCTGCAGTGAGAAATATTCTCCTACCATAATATAAACTCATCGTTCCAGGTTTGAAGGAGATGCAGCCTTTAGAATAGACAGATAGACAAATGTTTGCTTCTTCGCACACTGTTGAGTGGCTTGTGGCAATATATTGTTTTTACTCAAAGATGTGTTTTTTTTAAACTGTAAAAATAATTTTGTATGCATGTACACCAGCAGAGACCAGCTATCACACTAAGACAACTGGGTGTTAAAAAGCTTTAAATGGGGGGAAAAAAAGGTGGAAAAAAATACTAGGATAGACGTTGGAGAAAAGGGAGAAAGAACAGGCACCACTAACTGATACTGCAAAGTCTCTGTGGCGTTCCTCCAGTTGACGATCTCTAGTGTTTGGGGCCCTAATCCTCTAACACAGGGCCCTTCTCCTTTTTCATCCTGTTTGTCCATGTAGGGGCGAAGTCGAACTGCCACCCGAACCCTCGATGTTCGTTTAGATGCTGCAGCATCATTCGCACTAACACGCTGCGCCATCTAAAAAGAGAAACATGGGCAGATTACGGAAATGCAGGTCAATTTCTATTTATAAGAGGACACCAAGGAGGTATGGCATCTGATTCTGACAGATTTACAATATCACAGTTGTATTAAAGCACTAAACATGTGATGCACACTGATGTGCAAGATTAATAAATCACAACAAAAATAGTCCCCCAATAGCAGGGGAGTGCAATTCCAGTCCTGGATTACTGTGGTCAAACAGCTTAGTAATTTCTCTGCTCTGATACCTCAATGAAGCCTGATAATTACCTGCCGAGTTCAATCAAGTGTTTGATCAGAGTGATTACCAAACTGAGCAGGAATCCAAAGAGGCACATCCCTGCCTTATAGAACTCTGACCAGTCCTTAGATCAGGGGTGTCCAAATCCAGTCTTGGAGGGCCAAATTCCTGCAAAGTTTGGTGATCTTCAGCTCAGCAGGTAATGAGCAGGTTTAATTGTAGTGTCAGAGCAATCACCAAACTCTGCAGGAATCCGGCCCTCCAGGACTGGATTTGGACACCCCTGCCTTAGACAGAAGTTAGAATCAGAATATTGGCTAAATACTGGCCATTGACTATTGGACAAGCAATTTGTTTTTGGTCTCACAGTGGACCTCATTAACAGTACACAGAATACAGAAATAACAGAAGAACCTTTTATTGGGCTATATAGAACGATTTTCAAAAAATGTTCTGTATAGAACCATCTGCAACACTCTTCGTCAATCTGAAGAAACCTTTTCCCATGGAAAGAACCTTTTATCTATCAGAAGGTCCTTTTGGTATTCACAGTTTCATATATAACAGTTTTCTTTATTAAAGATCCACAATTTTTAAAGTGCTATATACTAGAACTCTCGTGAAGTGTATACAAACACAATAAAATAGAAAAAAAAACATTTCATGGGGTAATAACAGGAAAACGATAAGTGGAGGAAAATGTATCTGAGTATATATTTGTGGAAATGTCTTAAAGATTTTTTTTCTACATTAAACCAAATCTCGCAGAAAACAAAGAGAGCCTCGTCTCTATAAACTGGCTAACATTAGCCATCCAGCTAGTCAAGCAATTCAGTTAACGTTAGCTAGCTGGTTTGAAGACAAAGACAAAGTATCTAATAATGCCCAAACAAACATTTTATTCCGCCTTTAACACGTTAAATTGGGTCGTTTAAATGCACATAAAATAGTTTTCAACTATACGGACTAACACGGTTAGCCTGCCGGCTAATTTCCGTTAAAGCGCTACTAGCTGTAGCCTGGGAGGTTTAAACTAACGTTACAGACACTAAACCAAAACAAACACATATAATGACACTCACCACTGAAGTCGGGTTTCCCCTACAATAAAAAAAACGTTTAATCTACTACTAATTTTCAAAAATGCCTTTTGTCTTCGACCATTACAAAAAAAAAAAAAAAAGCTTCCCCACTTATGCGCGCGTGTCGTCTTCTCAACGGTGGCTGTTTTCAAATGAATGACCCCGCCCTCTTTCAGGAACCAACCAATCAGCATTATTCATCGTCGTTGTTAGACTGCGCATGCGCACACTGCTTTATTTTAAACGCTACCGCTATGTTTTTATTGCATAAGAACCAGCAACCTTCTGGTCCCAAGACCAGATCCTTACCACTAGGCCACGGCTGCCCCCAAACT
>BRDA01021938.1:0-28082 GCA_036984385.1 Crenuchus spilurus
AATATTGACATTTGCCATCTCCACATCATTGCATTCAGTTTTTATTCACAATTTGTTTAGTGTCCCAACTTTTTTGGAATTCGGGTTGTATATTTTGGTTTAAGACTTTTAAGTTTACTACATGATTCATTTTAACTGGTACTGTATTTTACTTAACAAGTTAGAAAAAACTAAACTGAATATTGTCACATATGTTTTGCATAAAGTGTAAGTATGCATCAGTTTATTGATTTTAGATGTGTTAACTTATTTTCATTTAGAAAATAGTAATAAAACATCATTTTGCCCAAAACTTTGTATAAAATTGTAGTTAAACATAAAAAAGTAATCTGAAATGTACATCTTAAGTTCCTTTATTTGGAGAACACAGTGGTCTTGGACTGTGTTGTAATGAATGTATTTGAAGCTGTAATGACTCCACTTTCTCTGTCCTGACTCCAGACATTTACATTTATTTTATTGTTTAAACAAGTTCTGTTATGAAAGTGAATGTAGTGAAACTTTAAACTTCTCAGTAAGGACTGTGCTGAACCTTTACATTCACCATTACATTGTTTGTACCATGGAGGGAAATATGGTGCTGTAAAAGTACCAGAATTCACACTGGTGTTTGTGTAATCTCTCTCTTGATGGCTGTAATACAGCACCATTTAGAAGAATAGACTTGCAGGGATAGCTAACCAGGTTAATGTCCAGCCCAAAACACACTGTTACAATCAATGTCTGCCAAGAGTAACACTGAGAAAAGCTCTTATATTTAATATATAATTTTTACCCACAGACTGACCCCAAACTGATTGTAGATGAAAATAAATATTTTAGTTTTATTGGGCTGACATCTGGGTGACTGTGGCTTAGTGGTTAATATGTTTGACTCTCAGCACTGTTGTCTTTGGTTAAGTACCCATCTGTTTGGAGTTTCCATGTTCCCCCCGTGTCAGGATGGGTTTCCTCCCAGTCCAAAAACATGGAGATCAGGTGAATTGCTTACTCTAAATTATTCTTGTGTGAGGATTAGCATCCTGTACTGGGCTTAGATAGGACAGAGTGTAGTGCTACCCTGTGCCCGCTGAGGGGGTAGGGTGCTCACTGCAGGATTAAGTGCAAGATAATGGATGGATGGGGCTGACATTAGTTGTTCTAGTTTGTGGTTAAAAATCAATTTGTCCCACATTTTACTACACCTTTTTTAACTAATCAATTTGATTTGGTAATCAGAGATATTGGTAATGAAGATATTTTGATGTATTAAGGTTGGAAAGCTCATTTCTTTCAAACAACATAGAACTTTAGTAAATGAATTGTGTTTGTATTGGTTTATAAGATAAGTCCCTCAGTTTGTTACACTTAAACCCACCTTTGGGGTAAGTTGACATTTACACTTACTGAATTTTTGACTAAATTGTTCATAAAATGTAAATTCTTTAAACAAAATTTATATATTAATTTGTAGCAGATGTGTTTGGGTTGCGTGTACAAATATCTCTTAAATCTTGTCCAAAATACTTGTACTTTTCTACCCTTATCAAGCTTCTGAAACAGTTAGAAAATGGTTCGGCACTACATTTTCATAGTCCAGTGAGGAGGCATTGAACCTTCAGTTAATGACCTAATCTGATATTGACAGTTGGAAGCACAGGATTCTGAAGACAAAGCTGAAGGACCATCTGTCACCATCTCAAAACTAAACTTTCACGTCTTCAAAATGTTGACATCCAATAACCAAGATCATGAATCTATGCCTCATTTTGGGGGTCCAATGATTTAATTGTGTTGAGACATTTACTGAGCTGTGCAAAAGACTTTTCTCAGCATTCTGTTTTAAATACTATCTATGGAATGCATCCAAATAAATGAACTTTATTTTTTTCCACACAATCTATCCAAGAGTCCTTATTCTGATTACTGATCCAATTGTTTAATTACACTCACACAGCTTGCACTAATCAATAGAATGGGATGCTCTGGAATAGCTGTATAGCAGCTTAAGGTCACTATACATAATGCCATGCATTGGTGGCATAAAACCCCCCCAGCTGTTCCTCAGGAAGATTTGTGCACAACATGATAAGTTTTGCTACCTTTGCATCTTTAAACTGTAGTACACTGCAATATCCCTTCACATGCACTGAGTCAGAACATCAGGTGACATGAATAACAATAACTCATAACAAAGGTGTGTACTAAGGTCTGAGATATAAGGAAGTAAGAGAGTAAGAGACAGTAAGAGAGCATTTGGTTCTTGTAGTCAATATGCTGGATGTGGAAGAAATAAGACATACAGTGGCCTTTAAATTCATTAGATCTCAATCTGATCAAGCATCTGTGTGATGTGCTAAAACATAATGTCTGATCTTCTGCAGTTCCACCTCACAAATTATAGGAACTTCTTGTAATGTCTTTGTGCCAGAAACCAATATATACGTTCAGAGGCCTTGTAGAGTCCATGCCTTGGCAGGTCAGAGATGTTTAGCAACACAAAGAGGACCAATACAGTATATTAGCATAGTGGTCCTGAAGGTACAGCTATTCAGTACCTTAATATGTTTTCTAATGTCTGTATATAATGTATGTGACTTTGGAGAGAGAGGTAAAAAATGGCATTTACTTGACCTCAAGTGGGAATTATAAATTGTAATGGCAAGAGCTTTGCTCTGTTTGGCTGATTTACAGCCAATATGTAACATAAACCAATATATATGCATGATTTATGTTTCAGGTTTTTTTTAATCCAGTGCCTTCCAAGGAGAGACCGACCTTGCATGGAAATGACACAACATCAACTGATCTATGCAAATTTAGGGGCCTTGAGTCAAGACTGCTACAAAACAGCCTAGGACTTTAAAACTGGTTCATTTTACTGACCTCTTCTGCTTATGCAGGACTGGCATTTGAAGGACAAGACAACAGTATTTGAGACTCAAGATATATGGAGAGGAATTAGCCAAATTGAAAAGCAATCATCGGAGTGTAAAAATGTGAAATACAGTACAGAGTACATTGCTTTTCCATAGTAACATGCAGAAGTCATGTCAAAATGAACAGCAAAATAACTGACATTTTCACATCGCTTTACCTCTTTACTGAAAAACAATGCACAAGGATTTACATTTTAAAAACAAAATGCAGAATTAATGTCACAACTGAATATAAAGGGGTTATAGTGCCTTACAAAAGTATTCACCCCACTTGGCATTTTTCATGTTTTGCTACGTCACAATCTAGAATTAAATTAGATTATTTGAGGATTTGCCTCATTTCATTTACAGAACATGTCTACAACTTCCTACATTTTATTTTCTGTTTATTGTGAAGCAAACAACAAATAGGACAAAAGAACAGAAAATGTCAGTGTGCATAACTATTCATCTCTTTAAAGTCCGCACTTTGTAGAATGTTCACCTTTTGCAGAAATTACAGCTGCAAGTTGCTTTGGATAAGTCTCTGAGCTTGATACATGTTGCCACTTTGATTTTTGCCCATTCCTCCAGACAAAACGGCACCAGCTTCTTCATGTTAGATGGTTTCTGTTGGGGAACAGCAATCTTCAAGTCTGACCACAGATTCTCAGTTGGATTAAGGTCTGGGCTTTGATTAGGCTATTCTAATGCATTTACACGTTTCCCCTTAAACCACTCGAGTGTTGTTTTAGCAGTGTGCTTTGGGTCATTGTCCTGTTGGAAGGTGAACTTCCGTCCCAGTCTCAAATCACTGAACAACCAAAACAGGTTTTGCTGAAGAATATCTGTATTTAGCATCATCCATCTTCCCCTCAACTCCCAGTTTCCCAGTCACTGCTGCTGATAAACATCCCCACAGCATGATGCTGCCACCACGTTTCACTGTGGTGTTCTTGGGGTGATGAGATGTGTTGATTTTGCACCAGACATAGCACTTTCCTTGTTGGCCGAACTTACATTTTGGTCTCATTTGACCAGACCACCTTCCTCCATACATTTGGGGAGTCTCCCAAATGCCTTTTGAGAAACTCAGAACGAGCCGTCCTATTTTTGTCTGTCAGTAAAGTTTTTTTTTTCTGGCCACTCTTCCATAAAACCCAGTTCTATAGAGTATACAGCTTTTTGTGGTCATATGTACAGATACTCCAGTGTCTGTTTGGGAACTCTGCAGCTCCTTCAGGGTTACCTTTTGTCTCTGTTCTGCCTCTCAGATTAATGCCCTTCTTGATCAGTCTGACAGTTTTGGTGGGTGGCTGTCTCTTGGCAGGTTTGTTGTGGTAGCATATTTGATGATAATTGATTTGATGTTGCTCTTGGATGAAATTTGTATATTTTTTATAACCCAATCCTGACTTGTAGTTCTCAACAACTTTGTCCCTGACTTGCCTGGAGATTTCCTTGGTATTCATGGTGTTTGGTTTGGTTAGTGGTGCCTCTTCAGGCCAACTTCGGGGCCTTTCAGAAAAGGTGTGTATATACTGACATATCATGTAATGCTTAGATTGCATATAGACTGACTCCATTTCACTAACCGTGTGACTTCTGAAGGTAATTGGTTGCACCAGAACATTTTACGGCCTTAATAGCAAAGGGAGTGAATATACATGCACATGCCAATTTTCCATTTTTAATCAAAATTTTTTTTTAATATATATAATTTTCTCATTTCACCTCATCAACTTAAGACTATTTTGTGCAGATGCATCACATACAATTCAGGTTAAAAAACTGTAATATAACAAAATAGGTAAAAAGCCAAGGGGGTGAAGGCACTGTAAATGTAATCAGCACAGCTGCATTGTATTCCACTGTGTGGTGCTGCGAACGAAGCAAAACAAAAACATAAATCTCATGAATGTATTTCATAAAGCAGCACTGCCAAAGTTGTGCCACTTTGAAAAGTAATCACTCGCCAATCAGAATCCTCAGCTGAATTTGGGGCGTGGTCCATGACATAATGGCACAGATATAATAAATTACCATTTACTAAAACACATAATGCAAGTGCAGTTCATCTGCAATGAGCTGCTCATTCTTTACTTGTTTTCTGTTCAGAATCACTGGGGAAATGTCAAAGAAAGACTGACAGATTGATAGAAAGACAGACAGACAGACTTTACCTACACTGTGTGTTTTCGTAATCAGTAGTTGATTATGTCTGTACAGCAGAACCATGGACTATGCCCCAAATTCAGCGGCAGATTCTGATTGGACAGTGATTACTTTTCAAAATGACAAAACTTTGGCAGTGCTGCTTTATGAAATACAGTCAGATTTATGTTTAATTTTGACTCCTTCACAGCACCACACAGTGCAATACAATACAGTTGTGCTGATTACATTTGAAGGTGTATTGAATTGAGTTGTGACATTAATTCTGTTTTCTTTTTAAAATGCAAATCCTTGTTTTTCAATAAAGAGGTCAAGCAATGTGTGAGCATTGTAATAGTAGTTTTGCTTTTTATTGGCATGAATTCTGCATGTTACTATAGTGAAGCACTGTACTCGTGTATTTCAGCCTTATACTCTGGTGATTACTTTTCAATTTGGCATTAGTTCCTCGTCATAACAGTATACATACATACATACGCATTACACTTATATAGCGCCTTTCTAGACACCCAAGGACGCTTTACATTCAACACACTTCATACATACTCTGGTGAGAAGCAGCAGCCAGTCGCGCACAGCGTACTCTCAACCGGAAGCGACCGTCCACCTGGAGGACTGCATCGAGCACTAGGGGATCACCCAGAACGGAGTGCCAACCATATCTGGGCATACACACCAGGGTAATTTTTAGAGTATCCAATCCACCTGATATCCATGTTTTTGGACTGTGGGAGGAAACCGGAGTCCCCGGAGGAAACCCACGCGGACACGGGGAGAACATGATAACTCCGCTCAGATGCAGACTCGAACCCAAGACCTCAGCGCTGAGAGGCGAACGTGCTAACCACTAACCGCCCAGTATGTGAGTACCATGTACCGAAGGCTCCTTGATCAAATATGCCAAACTAAATAAAGTTTTCTATTCTATGGTTCATGGCATATACCATGGCATATATATGAGCCAAAACATTATGACTGTCATAATTAGACATTACTAATTACTTGAATTAGCTCAATGCTACATGTAATTGTCTGGGACATGTTAGACATTGCTTTTACAGTGCAATACATTGGAGCAAGTGATGACACCAGGATGCACTGGGAGAAGAATACAAGCTTGTGTAAGATGTGATGCTCTGGGCAATGTTCTGCTGGAAATCCCTGGGTCTGTACTCATGTGTGACTACAGTTGCTTCCATGAGAATCTTAACCTTTAATAAAGACCAATGCAGTTCTGCTATTTGCAGTCAAAAATGCATGCTCTGTTGTTTTTAAGCCTATTTCAACCCCACTTTGTGTTTAATTCATACTATTGCATGAGCCTTAATGATGAAAATGTTTTCCATGCTTGCAGTCACTAAAGTCTGAACATTTGGCCTGTTTCACTCCAGTGACAAACAACTAATTAGCCTTCTTCTCATTAGGATGTTCTTTCTCCACCCATGGCCTTACTCCAGTGGCTCTCTGTGGACACTCAACTGTTTTTTCTTCTATTTATTACCTCTTCTCCACATCATTAAGGGCAGTAAATGCATATAGAGAAGGCTGCTCGGTAGGTGTTATTCAGAAACAATGTCTCTGCAGACTTTATTTTCTAACGCTGAAGAAACAAGGAGGAGGTTTAAGGGTCCTGGGCTTGCATGATTTTTTTCAAATGTGTATCAGAGGAGGTGAAACAGTCCAACCTACAAACAAATGCCGAGGTTAGAGCACAAGAGTGTACATCAGCTCTAAATCATAGTCGTCCTGATGGATCACCACCACAATGAACAGAAATGATGCATTGTCTACATGTGTACTGAACAAATTGCACTGAGGACTAGATCCACTTCAGCTCTATACAATGTACAACATGTACAACCAACCACATGAAGGTTCAGCAGGTGAAAGAGAATTGAGAATTAGTTATACGTATTTATTATTTTCATAAGTTCACAAGCTCATTTCAGCTGAAATCACTGCCAAAGTTTTTAAATGGGTAGACTTATGTCATTTTAAATCACCATTGACCTCTTTTTTATACATTACCTGATTTATTACATGGTGTGATTTATATTATTGTCAGACCCAAATGTAAAAATCAATAATAAAAAACACTCACCTGGTTTTAATTGTAGCTGATATGCTGGAGCTAAAAAAATACACTCGGTATTGAAAAAAATATTTGCAGTCACATCTGAAACCAGCTTCCAGATATGCATAGATAGAAAGACAGTTGCTCGCACCTTTGCACAAATGTGAGTGTGCAAATACTTTTTCAATATTAATGCATGCATGTAATCAATGTAACATTAAAAATAATAAATAAAATATTCATACACTAATCAGCATCAATTTGAATAGAGTTGAAATGAGTAAAGTCTATGGAGGGTATATATAGTAAGCTAGCATTCTGTATGCAGGCATTCATCAATATTAATTCATTAGCATCAACAAGCTAATCAGAACATGTTAGTCAGGGGTGTATAAACTTTTGCATGAATGCTGCTGTGGTCTGGTGGTTAGGGTCTGGTCTTGTGACCGGAAGGTCACTGATTTCATCCACGGACAGGTCATGATTGCCTTGAGCAAGGCACCTAACCCCTAATTGCTCTCTGCAAAAAGTTGAATCTACATCTAAATTCAATAACACCAATTAACACAATTAATTAGCTTCAAGTAAAATAATCATCAACTGGCCATAATAATCAGACCAACATTAGCTAACATTAAACATAATTCATTATAATTAATTAGCCTTAGCCAGCTGATCCAGATGTTCTTATTTCTGTGGAATGTTGTCTACATGTCAGCCCACAACACCAGGCAACAGCATCCTGAAGTTTCACAGCTAGCTGAGTGTGGGCACTTATATGACAGACGGACTGCTTCAGGGACACCTGTGAAAGTTTAGAATCATATAATAAGTGAGCGGGCAGGGAAAGTTAACACTTTGTGCAGTGTTTTATTCCCTTCAGTAAGCACAGCCAATTAAAGGAGGAGAGTGAACAGTTTCTCCTGACTCACACAGGCACACTATCCTATGGGCTTATGTAGGCGCAGACAGGATTAAAAATGCCTGCTAGTTCTACACGGTGGATAAAACTTGGAGTCCAAAGGCACCTACAGGATGAACCCTGGCAGAGGTATGTGTCAGAGCGAAGGACTGCTGTGTGGTGAGGGCTGATGTTTTTTTTAAACATTAGCATTTCTAGAAATAAATATGTCAAATAAATTTGAACCAAGGAAAGGCTGTTATTATGGATAGAGTATGAACACTAGGGATCAGCGTTAAGAAAATATTAAACTATCTGTCAGCTTATTTTCCTAATCTGGTTTGCTATAGAAATCCTCCATGAATTTCCCCAATATTTAACAAAATTCACTGTTTCTTTCATGGCATAATACATTTACATGTGTATTGTCAAAGCACTGTAACAAGCAAAATACAGAGACATATAATGCTACCTGTCAAATACACATATTCTTGCACATTGCAAATTCCTCTGCTGAATTTGAGTTTGGCAGGGCTGTACATGAGTTCTAGCTTTTCCAATTTTTGCCATGTCAACTGGAAAACTAGGAAATATTAATTTTCATTAGTAAATCACACCAAAAAAGGAAAAACAAAAGATGGGAAATGATTCTAGATAGTACAAAATGTAACCATAATACAAAACCTTGATAAGTCCAAACATTTTAAATGTCGTCCAAATGTAATATAAGATTAAATTAGAGAACATTTATAAATGGACATGATCAAAAATTTATTTTAATTTTACTTTTTTAATAGTACCTAAAACAAATAATATCTAGTTTTAAGCTGCATAGTCTTAAAATAAATTAAGTTATATATACACTACCAATCAAAAGTTTTAGAACACATTTTTTCCTTTTTTTATATATATAAAATGGTTGATTTTAATGTCTCATTGCACTCTGAAATGAAAGTGTAGGAGTTAAGTAAGAAATCATAAAATCAATTTATAGATCAAAATGTGTCTAAACTTTAGACACAAAGTGGCACTTTTGTCAGATATAACAGGTGAACACACTCGTGACATTCTTTCTAAAATAGACATCAAATATTCTTCAGACAGTTCTTCACAAATCTGCTGCAGAAGTTCAAATGTTGGCACTTGTAGGTTTGCTTTGCTTTTCACTTCATCACAAATCATCTGGATGGGGTTTAAGTCTGGAGACTGTGCTCCACTCCATGTTTTCAAGCTGACCATCTTGTTCTTTTTTCCTGAGGTAGTTCTGGCAGAGCTTGGACTTATGTTTTGGGTCATTATTTTGCTGTAGGATGAACTGCTGACCAACTAGACGCACCAGAAACATTCTAAAACCTTCTAACAGTGTTCTAAAACTTTGTGTACATATCTTAGCAAGTATGACAACTACTGTATATACAGGGGTTAGACAATTAAACTGAAACACCTGGTTTTAGACCACAATAATTTATTAGTATGGTGTAGGGCCTCCTTTTGTGGGCAGTACAGTGTCAATTCGTGTTGGGAATGACATACAAGTCCTGCACAGTGGTCAGAGGGATTTTAAGCCATTCTTCTTACAGGATAGTGACCAGGTCACTACGTGATGCTGGTGGAGGAAACCGTTTCCTGACTCGCTCCTCCAAAACACCCCAAAGTAGCTCAAAAATATTTAGACACAAAGACTTGCTGTCTTGGTCACAGATGTGCCAACAAGACGTGCACCAACAAATCTGTCAACAAATTTATATATATATATATATATATATATATATATATCGGCTAAAGCTGGTAAATTAACCTTTAAAAAGACCCAATAAAACTAGACTTTCACTGGATACAAAGACTCGAAAGTAAAAAAACATCCGTAACAATATTATATTCTTACAGTCTTGTATTGAGAACAATTAGATACATTTCAGTTACTAAAACATCAATTTTGGCCATGTTACTGTACCCTAGATCCTACTTGTAGGTTCTTATATTTTGTAAGATATTTTTACTCATCACCATCAAGCCTGAGGAAAGATTATGTCAGCCTGTAACGTCATTCTTTATGGAGCAGGTGTACGATTAAGACACATGAACATTCCTGCTCTATATTTGTCCCTCACTCATTCACATGGTCTTCTCTGCTCAGCTCGTTTACCACGGCTCTTCCCTAAATCCAATTAATCATTCATTTGCATAAGCCATTATGGCTGTCAGCTCAGGAGATCATAAATCCAGGCCGATCCGCATCCATCATTGAGAATTTTTAGCTGCTAAACAATTTGTGTTTTTTTTGCCTCAGGCTAATGAGGATTGAGTGTGAGACAATGAGCTGCTGCTGCTCAGGTTGGCTTATTTATATTTTAAGGGCTTTAGTAATGAGCAGGAGAGGTGATTTTGGCTAAACATATTTGTACAGTTGATGGTCTTGCTAAAATATTTCTTTAAAATAGCAAAAGACAAAACTAATGTGTGTTTTTAGCGACTGTCCCAATAATTATGCAGAGTTAAAATTACTGTATTTGTCCAGACAGAAAACCACACTCTGCAAATTATGTGATTTTACTAAAAAATGCATGAATCACTTCATGTTTTACTTACATATGATACTCTAGTCAGTAAAATTAAGCTGTTTCATTTAGATGTCCTAAAAACTTTAAGATGATATTTAATACTACACCTGACTACTGCCACTACTGATGCAATGAAAATTTTCAGCAGGTGGGACTCGTACACCAAATACATTTATAAGTACAAAATTATCAAATGTATTCATCCATCATCTTCGGCTTAATCCTGATCAGGGTTACAGCGAGTCCATTATCCCTTCAGTGGGCGCTGGGCAATACACTATCTTAGTTAAACCAAGGGCACCAATCCATCACTGAGCACACACACAGTCACATCAAGAGTACCCAATTCACCTGACCTCAGTGTTTTGGGACTGTAGGAGGAAACCCACACAGGCATGGGGAGAACATGGAAACGCCACCAAGATGGGGACTTGAACTTAAGACCTCAGTGCTAAGAGGCAAATGTGCTAACCACCAAACCACCGTGCCACTCAGGTCAATGTTAGTTAGATATGGTATAAAGAAGAATGCAGTTTTTGACAGAATATTAAAACTTAACGAGTGATTCTACACACAGCTCAGTTGCCCATTAATTAACTGAACTTGAGGTGTTTTAATATGCTTGTATAGAAGCAACTTCACATGAGAACACACTGTGTTAATAGTGAAGCTGAAACAAATACATGTCAAATGTTTGAAACCCAAAATATGTCAAAACTGTAAACAAAAATAATTTAAAAAAAATCAGTCAATACTCATACAGTCTGCCCTTGACATTTCTACATGTGGTCCAACATTAGCACCAACATGCTGTGTCACATGGTGTCCCAAAAAGTCTTAAAATATTTCGTTAGTTATGCTTATGTCTAGTGAACACTGACATTGTTCACATATACCTACGAAGTTTCTGCTAAATTCTGAATACAATGGATATGAATTTTAACATGCATTCTTATGCAAAAGTTTGTACACCCCTGGTTAATATGGTCTGTAGATTTTCTCATGGAAAATAAGTTAACCTGTTGTCTACAGACAGACATCTGCACATTTCATTTTGGTGGAAAAAAAATAAAAATTATATATATATATATTAATAATTGGCCTTCGCAAAACTTTTGGCACATTTAATATGGCACTTTACATTTTAAATACTGTAAACAAACAGAAGTGTACATAACCATATGTACTTATTCTCTGTAGAACCTTATTTTCACATAAAATCAATGAAATATGTATGACCTGGAGTACACAAACATCTAACTTTTTATATGCAACTTGTGTTTGTATTCTCACCCATTTTAATGTGAATGTACACTTTATGAGCTCTTAAATGATCATTATGTACTTACTGATTAATTAGTACTGATATTCTGACTTAATAATGAGGGCAAACAGATCTGCAAATACTTTCATTTCTTTTCTAATTCTCATAAAAGATCCCACAGAACAATGTTTTGAATTAAATTTCATGTGCTACAGTCTAGTGCCTCACGGTTTCCAGCACACTAAGAGGTTACTGTGCTGTGGAACTCTATTGGGGCTGCACTGAGAATGGACTGTAACAGTCTAAAAAAAGAAATTAGAAATGCTTTTAGAGGCTGGGGATTCTCCAAACCAATAGAAAAGGCTAAAATGCATATAAACGTCAGGTGGTCACATTATCAAAGGTCATTAGGAATGCAATAAACTGCACACAGCCCAAAATGAAAGCAAATGAAAGACTGAAGCCCACCTTTCAGAAGCACACCTCAGGGACATACACTTCATAACAGCCACACATTAACTAAAGCTCGGTCAGGCTGCAAAGAGAAGAAACCTGTGCTGAAATCACTATTTGTGTAATGAGTCTGGCAATAAAATTTTACATAGACTTCTCCAGGCTGAAAAGTAATTCCAGGCACTGGCTGAAGCAATGAAGAGTATGTAAGTGTTGCTTTGAAGGGCTCATATTGAGAAATGACCTGTCCTCAACTGCAAAAATTTAATGTTTTGTGACGTCCACTCACTCTTCACTTTATTAGGTACACATACCTAATATTTACACTCATGCTTATTTTTATCAGCTCTACTAACCATAGAGCTGCATTAGAATATTATATAAGACCAATTAAAAATTATTTCAATACATAAATGTTATTCTATTGAAAAGTATGTACAGTATATGCACTCAATACTTAGTCAGGGCTCCTTTTACATGAATTACTGCATCAGTGCAGTGTGGCATGGAAATGATCAGACTGTGGCACTGTTGAGGTGGTATGGAAGCCCAGGTTGCTTTGATACTAGTCTTCAGCTCATCTGCATTGTTGTGTCTGGTGTCTCTCGTCTTCCTCTAGACAATAGCTCATAGACTACCTGTGGGGTATAGGTCAGGTGAGTTTACTGCCCAGCACAGTGATACTGTGGTTATTAAACCAGCTATTGGTACTTTTGGCAGTGTGCTACAGTGTTTAGGCATCTGTTTTCCTGTAGGACCATTAGTTCTCATTAAAAGGTTCCATACTGAAGGCTTTATAGTAATCCGGGGCAAACTGACCCGCTCTCCCCCTCGTACACTTGAGCACTGCTGAGACAGATGGTTTTATTTTCTGAATCAGAGCAACCTCACCAACTGAAAAATGCTTAGAAAGCATTTTAGGTTGTTTGACATTAGCAAAAAATAAAAGATACTTAGGTATTTGTCCCTCATTAACCAATAAATGTGACAAGTGCTTCCCACAGGCTACGCATCAGTCCCCACTCAAGCTTTCTGCTGACTCATTGCGTAGGAGCATGGATAACAGCATTTCTGAGTGGAAAATGTGGATTTATATCTGTTTACGGTCACTGTTTTCTCACTTAGTGTTATAAGGTTTCGTGGCCATCGGATCAGGAATTCTGATATTTCTTCCTTTTTCTACACTGTGATGTACACTTTGCAGACATATGAACTTCATCTCAAACAGAAATGACTGTTTTTACATATTACAAATTCATATTAATTTCAATAAACCTACTCCTTTCTTGTAGCTCCACCTACAGCCATTTTTTTAGAAACTCCATTCTTATAGCTTCACTTCAGCTATTTTACCAGAAACTCCTCACTTGTAGCTACAACCCCAGCCACTTTATCAAAAACTCTTCTCTTGTAGCTCCACCCTCTGCCATTTTATTAAAAACTCCTTTACTGTAACTCCACCCCAGCTACTTTATATAAAACTCCTCTCTTATAGCCCTACCCCCAGGAAATTTATCAGAAACTTCTTTCTTGAAGCTCCCACCCAGTCACTTTATCAGAAACTCATTTCTTGCAGATTTACCCCAGCTATTTTATCAGACACCTTTGTTGTAGCTCTACCCCAGCTACTTTTATAATAGGAACTATCATCATAGTTCATTCATGTATATTACGTCTGTAATCAACAATACTATTGAGTAAATCTGTCATATTGAATTGACTCATTGAAAGGCCTACAGAGTCCATAACACCACTGCATTCAATACACGGCCATCCTGATTGGTCCATCACCTTCCGACCTTGTCGTGACTGTAGCAGAACGCAGTGATCATTTCTCAGAATGAAAACCAATGCTAATGGTCAGGGGAGCGTGCTCTTTCAAAGTGAAATACAAACTCTGCTGCAGAATGGCCAGGAGTCCACTGTAATGACCGTCATTACCTTCTGCATACATCTTTCTGCTTCATTTAAGCCTTTCTTAACAGGAGGATCTATCATAAGCAGCACAGTGCAAGCTTTTGGTCTCTTTGATTTATTCACATTACCATTCTGCATCTTTACACCACCACCATAAAGGCACCTTGAACCTTTTTAATTAAGAAATTGTAATTTGAAACTTAATTCATCCTTAATGCAAGGCATCCATTATCACTCTGCAGCTGCAAGCACCATCGTTCTTAAAGCTGTTTCTGATCGCAGACACAAATAGGCTCCAAAAATACGAGCTTTTAGAGCTGCAACATGGACAGAATTTTCCTGGAAAATATGCTTTTTTTATTTGCTGCTGTAAACATGGCACAAATTGAATCAGACTGTTTACTAGAATGGAAATGCCTGAAGAATCAAGCTGCCAGATGTTTGAATTAAAAGTTTGTCTGGTTAGGAATAAACACAAAAAAGGCAAATTATTATTCTTTCACAATATGTGACCACACGTGAAAAAACCCGGCCAAAGTCCATTTGTGTTAAGTATGAGTTACAGGAATTCTCACACAAAACTAATTCATTCTTATACTTTCTGAGATATCGCATAATGAACCTCAACTCAGTTTATTTGTATCCCAAGACATTAATACATCAGAAATGCTTAAAAGTTAAAACAAATCCAAATCTACCAAAAATGAAGACTGAAAGACGAGCCTGGCTAAAGTCGCTTTGTTTACATCAGCTGAATTCATCTGACCTGCTCACGTTTGGTGGATGGATACATGAGCTCAAAAACATTCCTACAGTCAAGTATTTCAGGAACCTAATAACCCACAACAAGCTTGTGTACCTCCAAGGTAGTAGTAGTTCTACATCAGGACTTGAGGGGTCACAGAAATACGTTTTTCAAGTAAAGTCTGGAAATTGGCTGAATGGCTTGTTGCACAAAGACAACTTATTTGGTGAGTTTAACTACACTGCTCAAAAAAATAAAGGGAACACTAAAATAACATCCTAGATCTCAATGAATAAAATATTCCAGTTGAAAATCTTTATTTATTACATAGTGGAATGCATTGAAAACAAAATAACATAAAAATGATCAATGTAAATCAAAATTATTACCCCTTGGAGGTCTGGATTTGGAATCATACTCAAAATCTCATACCACCCTCATGCAGTCTGTTTCTGAGAGTTTGAGCAGAAACATGGATATTAGTGGTCTGCTTGAGGTCATTTTGCAAGGCTGTGGCTCTGCTCCTCCTTGCACAAAGGAGGAGGTAGCGGTTCTGCTGCTGGGTTGTTGCCCTCCTACAGCCCCCCCTAATGTGTTCATTAGTATATATGTTTCACTGCATGATTGGGTTAAATGTGGAAGTAAATGGTGTCAGGGGCTTCCACAAACATCCAAGGGTTTGGTTTGGGTGTGTGTGTTGGCGGGGCTTTAAATTTATTTTGTCCAGTGTAATAAATGCTGAAAACATCAGTAGCCATCACTATAGTCATGAACAACCTGATGCACTGATTAGATGCTTGTTCATTCATGATTAATACTTCTCATTAGTCTTTCAACAAACTGAGCAGAGGAGCTGACCTATCTAAGCTCTTTTATAGCTACTGTTGTTATCCTTGGACAAATATTACAGAATGCTGTTTAAAAAATTAATTAAGCCTAATGCAAACCTGGAACAAAACATTAAGAACAACCTTCTGTGGGACTGAGTAAAGTAGTAGGCATAAATGAGTTGTTTCCAGACCTAATAGTTTTTTGTTGCAAATTGCCATACAGTCACATTTTGGTAATTCTGTGTGTCAGTAAGGAAAAAAATCATTCAAGTGTAGTCATCTGAATCCTTCTTGAAAGAAAATGAATGTGCAGGTGGAAACATAGTTATATGGGTCTACCAGCAGTGGCAAAATCTAAGTCTACAGGAAATTCTCATCAATTGTCGCTGACAGCACACAAGGTCAAAGGCCTCTCAAGTGTCACTCTGCTCATGTTTATGGTATGCAGTTCCCTGCAGTGTTCTTTCAGAAATGGGTTGTAAAGATTCTGTGTTGACTTCTAAAAGCAATTCTTGCCCGGAAGTAGGGCTGGGACGATATGGCCTAAAATCAATATTGTGATATATTGAGCAGTTCACCTCGATAACGATAAATGGATGATAATACTAATACACACATACCCCAAAAATAAAGAATGTGTTAGGCCAACAAATACTTCACAGCCAGTTATATTGATCGTACAATTCCCTTTTTATTACCACTTTAACTCACTTTAAAGCATAAATAAATGAAGAAAATGTCTTGGACAGAAAAGACACCATTAACCTTATCAATACACTCACTTCTGAGGTGGTATATAAAATTTACATCAAAAAGCTCCTGGTTTGTATGTTTACAATCAATATGCCTTCTGATGTTGCATCTGTTCATAAGAACTTTGCACATAGAACATCTTTCCTGCATTTTCCCACATTGGTGAATAGTGTATCCTGAAACATGAGAAAATAAATTCTATAAAGTGTGGGGCCATAGAAATAATTGTAGATCTCTGAAAGGCTTAGTAATGACAGTAAACGGCTTTTGACACAACAGTACAACATAAATGGTACAATATCTAATGATGTATATAATTATATAAATATGACTAAACCTCAAATGACAACCAGGTATATAAACCTTGTTAAGTATACAGTTTTAAAAATTGTAATGAGAGGCTTATTCATACATGCAGTTTACAAAGTCTGATATTTATATAATTAGTCTGATATTTATATAAGTAGTCTGATATTTATATAAGTAGTCTGATATTTATATAATTAGTCTGATATTTATATAATTAGTCTGATATTTACATTATTAGTCTGATATTTACATTATTAGTCTGATATTTTAGTCTGATATTCCGTGGCTCTGTGGCTCTGCAGTCAGACCATTCTCCGTAGGGCCCGCACTGGTAGGGCAGCCTGTAGTCACGTGACTAGGGCAGCCTATAGTCACGTGACTACAGGCTGCCCTACAGACAGCGCAGAGAGCAGCATCTTAAAGGACCATGAACGTAGTCGACAAAAAAGACAAAACATCTTTTCATTTTTTAAGACACCGAAAATACCAACATGGGCAAAATGACGTCGGTTATTGTCATAAATTTCGGTATCTGTAAATTTTTGGTTTATCGCCCAGGCCTACCTGGAAGTGAAGCAATTTTTATTCACAAGCCTGTAGACTGGGATGTTTGTAACTGCTGGTAGAACTGCATGACCATATTCTACTGTACACCTGCAATTTCAGGTACTTCCTTCACACTGTGGCTTTTGGCACATTCAAAGGCATTCACTGCTTTTTCATTAACATCTGCTTTATGACACACTTCAAATGAGACATTCACAGCACAGTACCGCCTCTACTCAATCTGTGAATCACGCTGCACACCCTACAGGTACTTACAGCCCACAAGGTGAGTAATTATTTGTGTTTAGCTCATTTTATTATTATTTAAATTTGTTATGTTTTAAGTTATATTTTGCTGAAAAAGTTACATTTTTGCCATGTTTATTTTTTTACATTGAAAAATCAAACATGTTGACTTGGACCTGTTTAATTATAATAAGGAATAAGCAAAATGTTACATAATTAACTTCTTAATTAGTAGTAAGGTGAAAATAACACATTTTAAATGTTTAATGAATGATTTATTTAATTCAGTTTGCAATAGAGTGTTAACACTAATGAGTAATAAAATACTTTTCTCTACTGAGAAAAGTACAGGTCACATGACAGCTCATTTATAATTCACTCATCACTGCTATTGAAGGATCTGACACACTGGAAGTCTAGTAGATTTTGGAGCTGTGTAGCACCACTCAAACAATGCCCAGATCAGAGCAACAAACTATATAAGAGAGGCAACTCTGGCCATGTTTATAACAAACACTGGTTATTGTGCACATATGACAATAGCACAGGTGCACCACAGCTGTGTGGTAAAGTGACAAGAAATAAGTCCTTTTGTACTTTAAAGATACTGTGGCAATCTGATGGAGCTTGAACAAACCTGTATGGAGAAACAGGAACATGCCTAAACCTAGATGCACAAATGTAAAGATACAGGCCTGTCACATAAATGAGAGAGTCAAATGTAAAGTCTTTTACTTTCATATTATTGTCTTTTGTTTTCTTATCTAACCCCATAATTCTACAATTTTAGTAGCCTGTAGAACATCTTTGGAAAATCAAACCTTTGCTGCCAAAATATGAATCTCAATTTGAAATAATTTAACTGCATAAAAGGCACCAAGGTTCTAATGCATTTCATTCATCCACCTGTTAGTTCTAGTTAAAATATCCTGACATTAACAATGGCAGTTTAAGCATTACTATCATAACAAATCCTCATATCTCCAAAATTGAATGAGAACAAATGTTCCCATTTTTTATTGTAACTACACTTTATTCCAAATCATGTTGGGCATCTTCTACTGTCTATTCATCATTCAATTTTCAGCCAATCTAAAAGACCAACTGTCATTTTCAGATGGTCTAAAATAATAATAAAACCTAAAGATGTGTGTATACAGTGATAAAATTCAATAATTGTCTGCTATGTCTTGACTTATCCGCTCCAGATGTCCTGTAGATATCGTTTCTCCTCTCTTAGTTTTGCTACCATCTTCATAGACTCCAGTTTATCCAGCTTCAATTCATTGCCAATCATCTCTATCAGATTATCATTCACATCTTTAGCCATGTTCTTGGCATCCCTATAAATATATAAACAAAACACATTTGTCAGTGTCAAAACACAGAATAGAACACATGATAACAAAACATAAAGCATGCATCTGAAGGTAAATATACTCCAAACAAACAATACAAAACCTTTATCTACACTCATTTTATCAGCTCCACTGAGCATACACGGGCACTTTGTAGTTCTACAGTTACAGACTGTAGTCCATCTGTTTCTGTGTACTTTATTAGCCTCCTTTCACCTGTTCTTCAATGATCAGGACCCCAAAGAGCAGGAATTAGTTGGGTGTTGCAGTGCAGTGACACTGATGTGGTGGTGACGTTAGTGTGTTTTGTACTGGACTGGATCAGATACAGCAGAGCTGCTGATGTTTTTAGCAACAGATGTGTTACTGACACTGACATCTACAAGGTGGAGCAACAAGGTAGGTGTGTCTAACAAAGTGGACAGCAAGTGGACACAGTGTTTAAAAACTCCAACTGCTCTGCTGTCTGATTCACTAAGGATGTAAAAAATGTTCTTGCTGATTGGTGTACATGACATACACTGCTGAGCCTTAACAGAGGAGAAAAAGTTCCTTAAAGGGACATTACAACAGTTTTCAAACTAATTTATATCTGTTTTAGCTGTTTTACAGTCAATTGCCACAAACAATCATTTTGACACACTTCCCTGAACAAAAAGGTTATTTACTTGAAGTTTGCTCAAAATTGAAATCAAAAGGCAGATGATGGAATCTGCAAATGTTGGGCTATTTTTCTTTAGGAAGTTTCAAAAATTTAATTCTGATAAAAATGGTATACAGTATTAATTAAAATATTGTGAAAGACCATAATTTAATTCAAAAAGGTAAATTGTAATTTTTCCTATTAATTACATGTAAAGTGACACTCGAGCCCTTTTTCTTTTTTATATGGTTGATCAGTGTGGTTTATTTAAACTAGAAATCCAGAAACAAACATTATTAGAACATTTCATTTCAAGTTTGAGTATTCAAACAATCAACATTAAAACAAAAAAGTTTGAAATAAGTCTCTTTACTCGAATGAATATAATATATATATATAACACTTTTTTACGTACGTTCTGATTCCGTAATAAATCAATTTAAAATAGTCTGACACAGACAAAATGAGTATATCTAGGCTGTTCTGACCACTATGCAGCAACCCCACAGCAGCCACATGTATCAGCTGATTGGCTGTTTTTGTTGAAGGGCCAGACTTTCCTTGAATTACACTTCATGTTGAGTATTTATTTTTACCCAGTGATGCCTCTGATTCAACTAAAACTCACCCACAAACATAGAGGCAGCCATTGTCTTTGAGAAGGATATTAACAATGTTTTTAGCATGGAGGAGCATCTGATGCTGGACGTATCTGGGTTTTGGCTCATTTCCGTCTGGTTCATCTCGAGAGAAAGACACTTTGAGATGATCCAGAGCACCGTTCTCCACAAACCTCTCCAATTCCTCCCTACAGATAAAGCACAATAAGATAAAAATTTAGAGAGCATGTTTTTAACATAGAGAATGTGCAGTGGGGCAGAAGCTTACATAAACTCATGTGTAGATGGTTTAATTTTATAATGAAATTAAAAATTAATAGGTGAGGATTCTGGCAAAGAAAAAAAAAAAACTTCTTTATATTTAATTTGAATTAGTACTTTGAAGGTCTAAATGAAAAGTGAAGGAGTAAATAAATAAAAGATAATGGTGTAAATGGTATAACTAGTGATAAGTTAAAGCTATTGTTGCTGTTTTGCCATGTTTTTCATTTTTGACACTAAAACTAACATTGAAACATTGAGACGACACAGAATGATACAGAACGTTAATATAATTGCAAACAGTTGAATATAAAACATCAGACCAAAACATTGTATTTGTGGAATTAGATTTAGATGTTTAGGGTAAAAAAGACGACATTTCATCCTAAAGTTTTATTTTCTTCAGTCTTCAACTAAAACAAACCACAAAAAACATGTATTTCTCTACTGTTACTGAAACTGTAAAGGCATCAAAATCAGAATCTAATGTGTCTACCACAGGCAAAAATAATCACTTCTACAGCCTGCCATGGAAACGAAGAGACTCTGAATATATTTGTGGAATGTAATGATATGATGTCTCTTTATGAGCCCAGAGTTCGTAGCTGCTGGTGGTCTCTGGCATGCCTGTTATGCAATGATGTCCTAGATGTGCTCAATAGGCAAACTGGAGGCCCCACTGACCTCTCATAAGGCCAAATGTGGTGGAGCACTGTCCTTTTGAAATATGGCACCAGGGATCCACTTTAGATAAGGTAACACTTTAGGCTCCAGCACCTCTGTGAACAGGAGTGGACCTAGTCTGACCCCAAACCATAGCGTGTATTTCTGGATAGTATGGAGCTGTACCATGGGCCTCTATGAGCTTTTGCTGCCCTGTCTCCAGACACACATTAATGTGTCTCAGGTTTCAGGCTAATATGATGCAATTAATACTGTTGCAGGTTTCAGTCTCAAAGTCATGTCTGGTTTTTATATTTCTAGACTGTTTTTAGAGAAAACACAACCAAAGGATATCCTTTGCCTTTCTGAACAGTTACAGCCCCATTTCCACTCTGTGTGCAATAAAACAGCTTAGAAAAGCTCTACTGCTCTGGACAATTTCCCACACTACTCATCAAATATGAGCTAGATTGATTTCACCTTGTTAACACTTATCTTAAAAGTTGAGCTTGATTAGGAATTATTGCGGATCATGTATTTTTTTGGGAGGCAAGCAGTCATCAAAGGCTCTGCTTTTCATCTAAGACCAGAGGAAGATCATTTCAGAAACATCAAAAGAGCAAGCCAGTTTAAATTTCACTCTCAGTGTTAATTCTCTGGTTACTTTTCAGCTTGGCTGTTTTAACATAACTTTGGAAATTAAAGAGGGTATTACACGGCGCATATCGTCAATTAACTTTATCCACAGCAGGTCAGTTAATTCATTCCAGTGCAAACATTAAGAGAAACAGATTAAAGACATTCAGAAGAAGCAGACTGAATGTGCAGAGCATCAGTATGGGATTCTCTCTGCTTTGATTAATGTAAGTTACATGGCTGTAAACAAAAGAAAAAGAGGAACCAACTTCTGTAACAAGACAAGTGGTTTGATTGAGAAGAAAAACTGACTTTGAGCCATGCAATGGTTTGCATTCATAGTGTGTAGACACTGCAATCATTGACACAATGGCAAGTGAAAGCAACTTAAAGCGCCCATATCCTTCCATCAATTAGGCATTCCAACCTATTCTCTTGCTGTTGATCAATTGTCCACTATTCTGAAAAATCTACAAATACAGTTGCAATGGAAAAAATAAGGATTAAAAGAAAATAAGGATTTATTACTTTAAACTGCTCTGCAAAGCTAGATTTGATCACATTACCAATTGAATGATACAGCAAATGAACAAAGACAATGAAGGACTGGAGTTTTTTACAATAGGATATTTTGTTAATACTGCCATGATATAATTATTCAGATTTTAAAACCTATTGGTTGTTTGCATGACCTAAAGTTGGGTTGGGAACCCACTGGTAATTCAATAATAACCCTTAATTTGCTTCAGCTGTGATGTGTCAGGAGCTGTCACATAGGCTGATAGAGAAGATAATGACATTGAAATAATGGCTATAAGAAGGTTTCCAAGACCTTGAACATTCCTACCTGACTGGATGTGAGAGAAAGCCCAAATTTGAATCAAAAACAACAAAGAAAAAAGCAAAAGACTTGCATGATGAAATGATGAAGGCTGGGACAAATATGTCCGTCTCAACCATAATCAATTAACTTTCTTGCATCAGACAAACTGCAGATTAATTTGGCCAAACAATTCCAGTTTTGTTTTATCATTGCATACAACTTGTCCAAGAACTCTGCAGGCCTATCCAAATTCCTTTAGGTATATTTCAGCCAAGCATTCTTGTGCTTCTTGGTCAAGACTGGCTTTGCACCATTTTCTTTGCTTATTTGTTTTTTTCATTCATCTCATCACAAGATCTAGCTTCACTTTACATATAAATCATTATATCATTCTTTGGGGGGTTGAAAGTTACAAAATATTCTGGACTGCAACTGTACCCAGAGACTACATGTCATCTGTTTCTCATTTCTGTCTGGGTGCAAAGACTCAAATTAACCAATGAAGCAACATATCAGTATAACAGACAGTGAGTTTTCCTGTGTTCTGAGTGAAACCTGGTTAGTTGTTCCTGTTCCTCCATCGTTTCTCGAAAATGGTGGTTTCAAGTGCTGTTTTTGTTACTAGGCCTGATTGACATAAATGTGTGCAACCAACTATAGTTTTTTTTATTTTCTGAGTGAACACTTTCTCTGACTTTCATTTTAGTGCAGTTTCTATGAATTTTTCATTTATCACATTGAAAAACATAAAATATTAAATATTTACATTTGCACAGACAACATTTAATGTTTTATTCACCCAAAATTGTTACATTTTGTAAATAAAGACTAAGCCTGCCTAAAATTGTGTATATTGTGTAGAGGTTTGTTTACTTAGGGATGCACATTTGCTTAAGACTCTGTATATGACCTCTTCTCCAATTGGCTGCCCTGTATTGCATTTCATTCAAAAAGCAGTCCAGGATAAAACACACATACTGTAATGTCAGCCTGTATGAGTGGGGCTAAACATCTACAGGCTGAATGCATGCACATCTGGTGAGAGTCACTGCAGTTATGCCAACTGACTGGCAGAAAGATTGAGTGGCAGTGGTAGCATTCCGTATAAATGGCACAAAAAAACTGATGTTAAAATGGGAAAGCTGTTGATAATTGTACAATTAGATTCAGCCACAATTTGGAGCTATCTGCATACAGACTGCCTACAGCTACAGAAAAGCAAATGAATCACTGCAATTCACAGGAAAAATTGTCCCAGTCTTCTTTGCAGCTATCCAAGGTTTTAATAGAGGCTCATTCATTCTCTGGTTGTGTTTTAGCTGCACAGATATAGCTTTAACATTACTGAGTAGAAGTGTTCACTATGAACAAAGTAAGCCTAGTGAGCTTAGAGTGAAAAAGTGAAAGTCATAGTAAATAGGAATATCTGTTCAAACTTGTCCACAAACAACCAGAACATCTAATGACATCATCACTATTATTTCATCAACAAACCCCACTTCAGGTATGACCAAGCATCAAGGCCTTCGGGCTTTGCTTATTACTTTTGCCCGGCATCAAAATCAGGCACATAAAAATGTCAGGAAATCATTCCTGGCAACAATTCCACATCCACATGTTCTCTGTTAATCTGGGTGGAGGCAGTCAAGTCCAACCGTCTTCAATTTAAGCTCGTTTCATGCCCTGATTTGTCATTGTCGTAATCAGTCTGATAGGAAAGCGACAGCAAAGTCAGCCCATCTAGTCATTTGGTTACCCCACCCCTTTCTGACAGTCTCTATGCTAGCATTAGCTGGCTGGCTAACAGCTAAAAAGAGCTACTGCAGCCAGGGTTGCCATGTTCAGCAAAAACATCCATTTACATTTACATTTGAGGCATTTAGCAGACGCTTTTATCCAAAGCGACTTACAATTGGGGGTTAGGTGCCTTGCTCAAGGGCACTGCAGTCGTGACCTGCCTGGGGATTGAACCGGCAACCTTCAGTTCACCAGACCAGATCCTTACCCACTAGGCCACGGCTGCCCCCGTGCACAAAGTCTGTTGAAATCCTGTCTCAGGAGCTGAAACTAGTCCAAAATTTAAGGTGTCACAGACCTTTGAAGAAAACAACTTATAGATAGCAAAAGAACTACCAACATACTTACTTTTTAATCTTCTGTTAATTTTACTTTGTTTTTAACGTTAGATTCCAATTTATACTTTTTTGTGAAGCATTTTGTTTACAGTGGTATTATTTTTATTAATTTTATTTTCATTATTCATTATTATCATATTATTCATATTATTATAATATTCTAATAATATTTTGTTATTTTGATAATAGCCTCAAAAATGCCTTATCAAAAAAAAACATTTGTCACATGCAATTGAATTGTCAAACTAACTCAACTGACAAAAATAATCATGGCAACCCAATTGATCTAAAAATCATGGCAACCCAGGCTGCAGCTGTTGTCTTCCAATCAAGGCTGTCAATAAATTCTTGTAACCACACTTTCTTACAATATAGTTTAAAATGTAAACACTAATTCTGGGGAGAGGAGACAATCTGGACAATCGCCAATATTTGCATAAGGAAAATTAACTGCTGGAATCAGACACTGTTGATGGAAAGACGATTTAAATAAAAACTCAGCCATGGGGGGAGCTACATATCTGCAACCAGCCAGCAAGGGTGTTAGACCTGTTTGCTTCACATTTTAGAGATGATGCTCAGTCTAGGTTTTCTACAGTCATTGGTACAAATGATGCTTATGATCAGAATGTTGCTTGTCCAATGTAATAGTGCTAAAGGTAGTAAAATAATTTTACTACATAAGATATACAAAAACAATTATGCAGAAATACATTACATTACATAAGGTTATAATACTATTATAACAAAACCATAGTGAGAAATGTTGTATTGCCTACATTTGAGAGGATTTCATTAGCTCAGTGTCTCAGTGTCTTCAGGGCTGGAGCTCTCTGGGACAGCAGCGTCCAGCCTTTTACGAAGACCTGTTTCATGTGCCCAGTATTCTCAGAGGGACCACTTTCATTTCATTGCTTTCTCAATCACAGCTTTCAAGGACAAGATCAACAGGCTGACCAAAAACAGGAAACTGGAAACTGCTGTATCACTGACACTGAATGACATCTATACATAAAGTATTATCAAGTATCAACTATACATAAAGTATTATCAAGTTACAACAATCAGAGAGGAAAATACCAGCAGCTGGTTTCCTGAATTCAATCCAGTCAATCAGTTCTTACATATCCAAAGTCATTCTCTTTATATTGCACCAGAGCTATAATGATAATGTAGGTTGTAATGTAAGGTGTGTGATCAGATGCCATTCTGAGTATGCAGTCAATAATAAATGGTCACATTTAAATGCACGCGAATTTCCAATGTCATTTAACCAACTTTCCAAAATGGCATCTTTATTTGCAGAAGTTATATTTATGTTTATACGTTGCATAATTTGTTGTCAGGGTTGGACTCCCTCAAAACAAGAGTAAGAGCGGGAACACCGCAGCTGAACACTGCCTAAACAAACATACCGTACTCATCAAGCACACTGGGAAAATGAGGTGCAAAGTGCACCAGGTGCAATGCCACTGCAGCTGAGCATCATGCAACTAAGTGCCTCTGGCTCACCACTCCTACTGGGCAAGTACATTGAAAAGGAGTACCCAACTGAATTGGGTAAAATGCCACCGAGGATGGCCTTGCAACCAGCCTTTAATGCTCCTAGAATGGGCTACAGTGCTAAAGGTCCTCTATACCTCTTACGGCAGAAATTAAGGCCTTTGCTCACATAGCTGATGCGCCTAATGCACCACACACACGTAATAATAATGATAATGTAATGGCTCCACATCATACACACAACACCAGAGACCTTAAGAAAGTCAGTGACCAGTTGAACATAATAAACTAATGACTGGCAGTAGTGAATGAGAGAGTGACTCATTAGCAGCTGAAACTAAAAGCTGGCCAATTGCTGTTTAGTGGGCATGGTCCCTTACATATATTGCATAATTATGTTGGAAGGCAGTTATACATTACAGTATGTCAGTGTCAGAAACACATACAAAAATAATGTCTAGTAATACACATAAAAAGCATACCTGAATAAGAAGTCTCTGTCTTTATGCCTGCAACCAAAGAACAGCCACGTTTCTCCAAATGTGCCATCTTGCTTGACCTCTCGCTCCTTCTCCCTGTTCAATCAAAAACATGTTTAGTCTAATCAAAATATGACACAAAACAACACAAATAAGCAGCGCTAACAACTTCTCATAGACTTTAAACCAGCATATAAAATTAACATCACTGCAAATAAAGTTCTGCAATTAAATTCAATTATAGCACAATGTAATATTCCAATAATAATAATAACCATTTACAGCCTCCAGTCTCATCTCAAGCAGGAGAACTATGAATGCCTACACTGGCATATAATGTTTCATTTTAGTCCTTTCATACAGCCATAAAAAGACTGTTTGGGGGACTGGAAAGGAATAGAGATTTGAAGACATTTTTAAGAGGGAGTTCTGGCTCTGAAAAAGTCTGGCTGGACTCCCAGAATGCCCTTCACCAAGGTGGCCCTATCTGTCCATCGCACCTGCTCACTCATGACAGCCTCACACAGATAAAATCCTCTGAACTGACACAGATCCATTACTGAGAATTTATCACAGTAGTGATTTAGAGATAACGGTCATTAATAGCAAAGTTTTGCCAATAACAAAGGGTCTCATCACACCAATTCAGGGTCCATGTCAGGGCAAAAAAGGTATTTGCTGGCTTTTAATATACTCTTTAACCTTATATATGTGATGTCTCAATGTTTTAGCATTTATTTATCTATTTTACAACGCCTGAAAAGTAATCGACTTGAATACCATTTTGAACTGATGAATAATATCTCACATCTCAATTGCCTTATTGTTACTGCTATTAAACAGATCAATATATAATAGAACCATCACACTGCATTCAACAACAAAGGCAGCATGGAGCTTCTTGTACATAATGATAGAAAACATTGTCCTGAGGCTAAAGCAGCTAAGAGTTCAAGCTGATAGCTTATTAGCATCATGCTAACTGTATGACTTAATCATCAAATCTTACCTCAAGCTGTGCTCAGTTGTTCAGTGATCTCAAAAAGACTTCATTATGTAGAATGATAGTATATGAACTGACACTGTATATGATTTTCTAATAAAACTGTAGTACATTATCAAAACTAAATACTCTGGCAGCCATCTTGAAATATGAATTGCATCTCTACTGTTGTCTCTTCTTATAGAAGCAAACTTGATTACATTACATTACATTGCATTTAGCGGACGCTTTTATCCAAAGCGACTTACAATAGTGGGAAAGTACAGATGCGAAAAAATAATACTAGA
>BRDA01021941.1:0-11533 GCA_036984385.1 Crenuchus spilurus
TCTCTCTCTCTCTCTCTCTCTCTCTCTCTCTCTCTCTCTCTCTCTCTCTCTCTCTCTCTCTCTCTCTCTCTCTCTCTCTGTGTGTCTGTCTGTCTCTCTCTCTCTCCCTCACACACACTTTTTCTTGCCCTCTCTCTCTTTCACTGTCCTTCTCTCTTTTTCTCTCACTGTCATTATCTCTCTTTCTCTTTCACTGTCTTTTTCTCTCTCTCTCTCCGTCTTTCTCACTCACTCACTCTTTCTCTTTCTTGCTTTGTATCTCTCTCACTGTCTTTCTCACTCGCTATGTCTCTCCCCCCTCTCTCTTTCTATCTCTCTCTCTGTCTCTGTCTCTGTCTCTCTCTCTCTCACTCTGTCTCTCTCTCTCTCTCTCTCTCTCTCTCTCATATCAGAGAGTAATTCGCAGTAGGAGTCAGTCTATGGATGCTATGGGCCTGAGCAATAAGAAGCCTCACACTGTCTCCACCAGCCACAGTGGCAGCTTTACTCACAATCCCCAAGACATACCTAAAACAGCAGGCATTGTGAGTATAACTTCCACTTTCAAATGACTGTCCAATGCAGTGTGATAGGAAAACCTTCAAAATGTAAAAAGAAAAACTAAACTCAGTCATAATGTAGAAGTGTGTAATAAACGTTTAAAACCTACCAGCAGGTCATGGCCATTTAAAGGGTTATTGTATGTTCATGTAACAGACCCCTTTTGGACCCTCACTGTTAGTTCATTCATTACAAAATGTTTACTCAGTGAACAGAACAGCAGCTGTTTTCTAATAGTGTTAAAGTAATAAAAAGGCTTTTTATTTTAACAGTGATGATATAGAAAGTGTCCAGTTCACCAGGAACACAATCAGTTCTCTAAATATTTGAAAGAGACAGATGGTGTGAAAAATACAGTGTGTGTAACACTGTTTGACCTAAATGATTTATCAGAGGATTTATCAAAGCTTCCACAAAATCATTAACTGTTTCCATTCTAGAGGATCTGCTTGTCCAGGCAGCATTTATCAGTAGGCATCTGAGTCTTCTACAAAAAAAATCTTGATTTTTCTAAATTCTAACTTAACTGGAATGTTCAGTGTGCCAGCTGGAATTATCTCCATCCTCACTGCCCTCTTTGGCCTGCTGTGCATGGTCACAGCTGGTGTACCGTGGACATAACCCCATGTGGCATATTCTTTGTGATATGCAGAACACTGATCTAAAAACAGATTCCCACAACTGTTTACTGATCCTAGTCACAAAACACTGCAGCACTGAACTGATCCAGACAGGGTGGCAGATGGAGCTCTTCACCATGTCTGGCCATCTCTATTGCCACTCATGTCCACCACAATAAAAACCAAGGCTACAAAAGACATAACCTCTTCTGACAAGCTGAGAAAAGCTTCAGTTCTGAGCTGCAGTGATTCAAAAAGATTGTCAGAGATTTGTTACCTTTAATATGATGATGATGATGATGATGATGATGAGTAAAGTGCAGAAGCACTGAGACCAGTTTTAGGAGTTGATGTTTATTTAGTCTTGTTTTATCAATGAACAGCCTCCAAAACTACGCCATAACTTACAGATATTTGTGTTCTCCACCACAGTCTTTGATCATTCCTGGTAAAAGCCCAACTCGGAAGAAATCAGGCCCTTTCAGCTCCCGGAGAAGCAGCGCCATCGGCATCGAGAACATCCAGGAGGTTCAGGAGAGAAGGTGAGAGGGCAGATAGGTGTGGGAGATGTTTGTCTTGGTTAGGACAAAATTCTGTCATTAAATTGTCACCGTTAGTATGTGCAAAATACAGTAGTGTTGTTTTGTTTGTCCTAGCAGTAGAGAGGTGTCCCCCAGCACACAAAAAACACCTGACAGTGGCCATGCCTCTCAAGACCCCAAGTCTGATAATTCCTCCAATCACAGCTCCCCTGAGATGCCCACCACCAAGATTAGGTGAGGAATGAGGATAGTTTAACTAGCAGAATTATTTATTTGTTTTCTTGTTTACTTCAGTGAGATGTTTGTTTGCCTTTAGTCCTAATGAACTCTTAAACTAAGGGCCTGTGGGGTCAAACGTCTTGATGGTTTCATTGATTTTTTTAAGAAGAAATAAATTAACAGAGCCTCTACAGAGAACACACTTCTGCATGCTCCTGCACTGTTTATCTCCTGAATGTAACATTTCACAAAGAAATGATGAATCCGGAACGATGAACCATTCGTTTGCAATTATTTTATGTTTAATTTGTGCAACGTGTTCAAGTTCAGCAAATATATAGAAATTGTGCACTATGTGATGCTGAGGTTCCCTATAGATGTAATATTCATTACATGTAAAGTGACATTTCATGCCTGTTGGTGTACTGTTGTTAAATTTGGTTTACATCTCAAGAAATTGGGAAATTCAGAGTCTCAAATTTTTAGAATATTTCATTTGGAGTTTGAATAAATTACTATTCAAACAGTACCAACAAAATTAAAACCCAAAAAGTTCAAAATATCTCACCTCATGTGTAATGAAACATACTTTTTAAATTTTTTAAATTAAAAAGCTTTTTAAATTAAATTATGAACACAAAGAAGTTTCACAAACATTTTTTTTTTATTTTACCTTTTTACAAAATTCAGATTTTTTGAGATGCACTACTATGTGCACCCACACTTCAGTTCCTTTCTGCCATACATACATAACTAACATATTATTGTCCTAGTCATAGTCACACAGATTATAAATGTATAAATGACACATACAGTATATATATCAACTGGATACTGAAAATTTTTGAATTAACTAAAACAATTATTAGTTTGTTATTTTATGGTTATTATTAGTCATTATTATGTTAGAACTTTACACTTATGTGTGCATACATGTGTGTGTTTTCTGTGCAGTTCGTCTGTGTGTAGAGCACCCTCCATCCCAGAGTCACAAGACCTGTCTCGTTCCTCATCTAACGCCAGCAGTTTCACCAGTGTGGTGGAGGAGAACGAACATGAGCATGAAGCTACAGAGGAATACGACACAGGACTGGTACCTGCCTACTTTTTCACACACCCTCAGATGTTATTAACATCATAGGCCGATTTATTTATTCTTATCAGATTCATTTGCTTATTACAGTATTTGACCATTTTCCATGATCTCATTAGAATTCTGGATTATGATCTTTATTATGAGACTTATATAAGACTGCTATTCACATTCATGTAGTTCTAGCTTTTACAAAGTAAAGCACAAAAGAAAGCCTTGGAAATAAATTGCTTGCTCACTGTGGATCTTTGTGTCTTTGTGCCTGCGTGTCTAGGAGAGCTTGTCCTCTGCTGACACCCCTCATAAGCGAGACTCTTTCACATACAGCGCTGGCTGGCTGGAGGACAGCATGAGCAGTACTAGCCAAGGCAGTCCACCAGGTCTCCTATTTCTAACATACACAATATACTACTAAAGCCTATTTTCCTATTCGATTATGCCTGTTAAAGAAGCATGCTTAGTTCAGGGAGTTTTCAGGAATATGAAAGACTACATCCAGCTTGCTTTTTTAATTGTAACTGGGTTTGAATTTTCAGCTCCTTCTCGACAGCTGTCTGACCCCGTCCGGCCTAAAACAGAGAGACAACACTCTGCTTCGGTGAGCATGTTTCTCTCACTTATTCATCATTTGAACACGATGTCATTTGAAATACAGTGCTACATCAACAAATGAGAATTTTATGAAGAGGTTGTTGTTCATGATTTAATTCAAAATGGTAAACTGACTTTTTTTCATAGTAAATACACATAAAGTGACATTTGAAGCCTTTTTTGTTTTACTGTTGATCAGCAGACTTATAACTCATGAAAATCAGAAATCCAGAGTCTCAAATTATTAGAATATTTCATTTTCAGTTTGAGTAAACTAATATTACACTAAACTACTAGAACTTTTAAATTAAAACTACTATAAACTACCAGACCTTTTGAATTAAAACTATTATAATGTAAACTATTAGACCTTTTGAATTAAAACTACTATACTGTAAACTATTAGACCTTTTGAATTAAAACTACTATACTGTAAACTATTAGACCTTTTGAATTAAAACTACTATACTGTAAACTATTCCTTTTGAATTAAAACTACTATACTGTAAACTATTCCTTTTGAATAAAAACTACTATACTGTAAACTACTAGACCTTTTGAATTAAAGCTACTATACTGTAAACTAATAGACTTTTTTAATTAAAGCTACTATACTGTAAACTATTCCTTTTGAATTAAAACTATTATAATGTAAACTACCAGACCTTTTGAATTAAAACTACTATACTGTAAACTGCTAGACCTTTTGAATTAAAACTACTATACTGTAAACTATTAGAGCTTTTGAATTAAAACTACTATACTGTAAACTATTCCTTTTGAATTAAAACTACTATACTGTAAACTACTAGACCTTTTGAATTAAAGCTACTATACTGTAAACTAATAGACTTTTTGAATTAAAACTACTATACTGTAAACTATTCCTTTTTAATTAAAGCTACTATACTGTAAATTATTAGACATTTTGAATTAAAACTACTATACTGTAAACTACTAGACCTTTTGAATTAAAACTACTATACTGTAAACTGCTAGACCTTTTGAATTAAAACTACTATACTATAAACTACTAGACCTTTTGAACTAAAATAATATTTTCATGATATTCTAACTTTTTGGAGATGCACTGTAAGTATGAGTTTTAATGTTTCATGAGTCATGTCCTTTAATACTATCTTTAATCTATTAAACATGTTAATTTGGTCATTTTGTGTTGTCTCCTGTGCAGAACTGCTAGGCTCTCTCCGCAGAATACTTCATGGATGTCCATCAGCAGGTTTGACTATTTGCAGCTTAAATACACATTATAGGAGAAACATTTTATTATTTTAGCATTTATAACCCACTAATATCCACTGAAGGCCAATTCCTCTGATTTTTCTAAATAAATGATGAGCATTATGAAATAACTGAAGTTGAGGATGAGGACCAGGCTTTAAAAATCCACCTCCTTTCAATAGAAAGGTTAATATACATTTCCAGCTCTGTCTTATTATGAACATATAAAAAGATACATGTAGACTCATTGATTGTTTTAGGTAGCAAATAAAACAACTATATTTACACAGTAGACATCGCAGCCACTTGTTCTTATTGTAAAGAGTCTTTTCTGTAAAGTTCCTTTACTTAAAATAAAAAAATATTCTGATGAAACTTAATTATACACAAATAAGATGGACAACTGGTGGAATTCCTTTTATCTGATGTTTTATTCTATTAAGAAAAACACTGTAAAGTCTGATTTTATATCCTGATGTGATTCTGAAACTGTCCAGTGTGTTTGTACAGCTCTATTATTAGTGAACTGACTTGTAACTAAGGCCTTTAGTGCTGAGGGCACACAAATATAATTTGCATTTCTCTGTCTTGCAGCATTCCCATAAGCAGCTCCCCCTAGTGGAGACTCTGTGGCTCCTCCGAAGACTCAGCGGAGACGTAGAACTGGTTGCTGATTGTCATAGCAACGCAGACCAAGATTGCGCCCGTCTGGCCTGGAATCCCCTATCTGTCCATTTTAAGGCCACATCCCCTTTTGTCTGCGTCACATGACTGAAAATGCCTCCCAGCATGCCTTTTGGCTGCAATGGGTTATAGAAGCAGTCCTTTAAGCAGACATACAATGCGAGTGCACCACTAACAGTTATTTATCTGCCTGCTTTACCAGCAGAGGGTACAGCCTTATTGCCATAGGCTCCACACCCCTTCTCTCCTGTTCTCTTCACACTCTACCTGTTGTTTTACAGATAGCCCTGATTTTGTCTTCTTGTTTGCTTTCAGTGTATTTATTTATTGAATTATTTATTGATGGTCACTGTGAAAAGCAGAGGGCAGCTCTCTGAAAGCTCTCCCAAGTCTTACAGGCCATAAAAGTCCATACAAAGCCAGAACTCAACACTCCAGAACACATTAGCATGAACACATAACACAGCACTGTAACATGCAGGTCCTTTTTATCAGCAGTAAAATTTGTTTTATGTTTGTCAGTTCTGAGTAATGATGTTGGTAACTGGATATTGCTAAATGTTACGTGTTGTTATTAACTGTTAACTATTCTGCTGCTGTTATTGACAGGCATACAGCATTTCAATTCTCGTCAAATGGACTGACTTGTGGTGGTTTTTTTATTTATTTCTTTTTTTAGTGAGAGTTCTTCTGATGCTCATTGATTTTCAAAGCTTTGCTGACTTCTGCAGTAAATACTGATTTCTTATAGAAATGTATATTTGTGCTGGGATGAAGTTCAGACTATAGGTTGGTTCTAGTGAGCACAACTAGCTGCACAAATGAGGTTGAGGAAAGGTGATGGATTTTGCCTCTTAGCAGTTTTGCAGAACTTAATTCACTGTGCTGTCTACTGTGAACTGTTCTGAAGTTGCCTTCTACAGCTTTACCTGCTCTGTTTAAAATCCTACTGTGTTCTGCAGGAGGGAACAGTAAGCTATTTGAATGTAAATCCTGGAGGGGACCGGACACTTGTCTGATATCTGATGTGACAAAACACAATTATGGCAAAAAAACAGACTCTCCAGTTATTTCTGTGAAAGGATGATAGGATCGAATTTTTTTTGTTTCTTCTCTTTGGTTGTATAACTGACACAAACTCAAACAATTGTGCTGTAGAATATTTCTCATGTTTCATATTATATAATTTATGTTTGGTAAAATATTAACTAATGTTTGAATTAAATGTGAATACAACTTTTTACCACTGGTACCTAGTGGAATAATGGAACTGAGGCAAGTTTTTGGAAGTTGTTCAGCTCCAAAATTTTATTTGGAATGGAAATGCACTGCTTATGAGGGTTTTAATGTGATGTGACTGCAGTTTGAGAGAGAAAGAATGACATTAAAGACTGACGTTGCTCTGCATTTTTGCTGCTCCTTTAAAGTGATGTCAAATAAGAGGAAAGTGTGCCCTCCAGTGGTAGGGACCTGTCGGTACACACTTTGTCTTTGTCGGTCGTGTTTACTGTTTGCGAGAAGTGACATTTAAGCAGAATTCCAAGCAGATTGAATCAAACTGATTGTACATGTTCTTTCTGACAGTAAATGCTTTGTGTGGTTCTTGTATAAAAGGCTTAACTGTAAATAAAGCAACCTGTAACGTTTTTTTTTGTAAGATAAATCATGTTTCATAAAAATGACAGGGTTTGTGGAATGTTTATATTCATTTATTAATTTCTGCAGTGTAAAATAAGATGTTTTGTGTTACATTGTATGTTTTAATCCATTAAAACAACCAAACCAAACTGATTCCTGATTATTCATTATTAATGTAGTAATGGCAGCCATACAGCAGGCTGGAACAGAAATAAGAAAAGTAAATTACTCTAAATAATAATAAAAATACTCTGAATCTTATTAAAGAGACACAGAGGTCCCTGAAGTGTCTTAAAAGGTAACTTGTTAACTACTCATTAGAAAACTATATCTAACAGCCCTTATTTGCATTACATGTTTTAGCTTTTTATTTAGCACAGACAAACCTGCAGTAAGTTCTGCTCTGGAAGTGATTAGCTCTGTACCACCTCACAGCTCCAGGTTCCACCATTTGAATGCGAAAGGTTCGCGCTGCACATTGGACCCACAGTGCACTTCACCCAGAAGCTTGTGATAGGAGGCAAAGTCATCTATGAAGGTGCAGTTAAGACCCAGCGGCCCCAACAAAGAGCGCATCTCAGTCTCCAGGGCACAGCTGCCATTCACCTGCGGCCCAAATGGTTTGGGAATGCCCAAGTTCGTACCCAGCACAATCATGTTCACCTGCAGGCACATATGTAAAGTTTGAACTGTAACTTCACATCGTGTAAAGATAAAAATCAGCCAACTGAAGGGAACATATTTGCAAGGCAAAACCTTTGTTTTCATTTGCTGAGGAGCTTTTACAGACATAAATTTTAAAGTATACTACACTACAGTGCCACATCATAAAATTAGAATATTGTGGAAAAAGTTCATTATTCATCATGTGAGGTAAAGTGTCATTTAAAATTCATTACATGTGAAGTGACATTTCCAGCCTTTTTTTGTTTTACTGTTGATCAGGATGACTTACAGCTCATGAACATCAGAAATACACAATCTCAAATGATCCAGATTATGATCTGTATTTTAATACAAGTAAGGGTAAATTACTGTTACATTAAAACAAAAGAAGCTTGAAATATGTCACTTTGTATGTAATGAATATAAAATAAGACAGTTAACCTTTTTGAATTAATTTATTAGCCCAAATGATCCTCTTTGTGATATTGTACTTTTGTGAGATGCACTGGTATTTGTTCTCTGAATGATCAAGCTTTTACCATGTCAGGGTAATAGGCCACAGCTCTGTTTCCCTCTTCAGGAATCACTTTAAACAGGATTGGTAGATCAATAATGTCTTCTTCATCCAGTCCAAGCTCTTTCTTCAGTACATCTCTGTTCCAGTCGATACAGTTCTGTGTGTGTGATGAGTTAAGAGACCACAATCAGCTGATTTAGCACAAGCATGAATCCAGGTTTAAAAGAAGATATTCTCACATGTAATTTAGCTCAAGACAGATTAAGTGAGTCAGTGGCACCACTGTACCGTCTCCCGCAGTACAGCTGATTTGAACCAGATCAATTACCTGCACATAAACATTCTCTGCACGAAATGCCTCGTCGCTCAATATGTCATCAACGCTGATCTCCTCTACTTTGCCTATTAAAACATGAGCAATATTTTAATGAGGTCACAAGTGCTTCTTGTAGTGAAATATTCAAAATGTTGAAAGTGCACCAACATTCACCTGCAAACATTTTAGCTTTTCCATGTCCATTTTTCTGCAAGGTTCTGAAAACTTTATAGGCTGCATCAGGGCTGGCCAGCAGCAGCCTGAACCCCTGGACAATAAAAACATTGAAGAATTCAGAACAAACATTCAGCATGCAGTAATCTTCATCAGGGGAACACATTCACAGTGGCTGCAGACTAATGGAGCCATTAGTGATGAGTAATAAGTTGAATTCCTTGGAGAGCTGGATATGAGGTAGCAAATCTCAAACCAAGTGAGGTGGATGAAACCTGAATTGATTTTCTAAATAGCAGACTGTTACTTACCTGTCTGTCAGGAGCTGGGACAAAACTTATGAACTCATCTACATGGCCCACAACTAGCCAGTCAGAGTAGAGAGCAATGGGCTCCTGAACCTTTTGAGCCCACAAGAAATCCTGGACCACTTTGGTCATGTTGCGGCCATATGCTGATCTGATTAAACAGTAAGGGACATGTGAGCATCCTTCCGGCAGCAGCATGTATACAGTGGTATGAAAATGTATACAGTTTGGGCACCCTTGATAATTTTCTTTTATAAATCAATGGTTGTTCAAATCAGCAATTTCTGTTAAATATATCATATAGTAGATGAAAACAGTGATATTTGAGAAGTGAAATGAAGTTTATAGGAATTACAGAAAGTGTGCAATAATTATTGAAACAAAATTAGGCAGGTCCATAAATTTGGGCACCCCAACAGAAAAATTACATCAATATTTAGTAGATCCTCCTTTTGCAGAACTAACAGCCTCTAAACGCTTTCTATAGCATACCTCAAGCGACTTTGTTTGTGGCGTGTATACAGCCTCTCCTTGTGCAATGTGCGCTGAATAGTTGAACGATGCACAGTGACATCATCTGCAGCAAGATGATGTTGTAGGTCTGTGGGTTGATCCTTTATCTCTTCCTGAGATTTTAATTGGCCTGCCAATTCGGGCCTTAATTAGAACTATGCCTGTGGTCTTCCATTTCCTCACTATGTTCCTCACAGTGGAAACTGACAGCTGAAATCTCAGAGATAGCTTTTTGTATCCTTCCCTTACACCAATATTTGTTTTCAGGTCATTTGAGAGTTGTTTTGAGGTTCCCATGTTGCCACTCTTCAGAGAAGATGCAAAGAGGAGAAAAACTTGCAATTGGCCACCTTAACCCTTTCTCATAATTGGTTTCACCTGTGTATGTAGGTCAAGGGTCAATGAGCTTAAAAAGCAAATATTGTGCTCCAATAATTAGAGCTAAAGGTATTCAAATCAATAAAACGACAAGGGTGCCCACATTTATGCACTTGCTTAATTTTGTTTAAATAATTATTGCACACTTTCTGTAAATCCTATAAACTTCATTTCACTTCTCAAATATCACTGTGTTCATCTGCTATATGATATATTTAACTGAAACTGCTGATCTGAACAACCAATGATTTATAAAGGAAAATCATGAAAATTAACAGGGGTGCACAAACTTTTTCATACCACTGTAATTACAATTCTAAACATAACCTTTCTGCTCTCTTTGGACTCACGTAGGAAAGGCCACACCAATGATGATCCGGCCCAGTGGGTAGTTCTTCCCTTTGACAGTAACCGGTGGGCTAACTTCCAGATTACCAAAAGAATCCAGACTGCTCACCTCTTCTTTTGAAGCGTAGCGGGTGACGTAGCCAAAATCCTGACCCTGAAACAGTTTGAATGCTTTTAAAATGATTGATTTTACTTCTGTGGCATATCTTTAAAAGTTCCAAACAATAAGTAACAACATGGTTAAGTAAACTTTCTAAAATCAGGAATGTCCTAACCTAACCTAAAAGTCTTAATACTGAGAATACATGATAGTCACGATTTGTACTCAGAAGTAAGACACCATCTAATATATTAAACTCAAAGTTACATAAATTTGATGTTTTGAGTCCATAAACATAACTGTAATGGATATCAAAGCCTTTACATTTAGATTGGATGGGCAGTCATACCAGTAGAACCTCGTATGGGAAATTTTGGAGTTGTCCATCTCGCGGGGAATCCAGCACCACAGGGAATCTCTGGTGTGGAGAGTCAATATAGCCAATCTCAAGCTCATCCTGTGGAGCAACAATAGAAACAATTACTCACATTACCTCCATTAAACTATATCAAATATACAACTGCTGTTTTTTTTAATGTTTAAGTGTTTAGAAAACCACAAACCTGCATCCAGCGATCTCCTCGGTTCATGTACTCGTGGCATATCTTCAGCTTGTATCCACTGTCCTGCACCAGGTTTCTAATGGCCTTCAGAAAGTCTTTGTTATCTGAAGTGCTGCCAGCACATAAAAAGGGTTTGACTAACTGTTACTCATTAAAGAGCAGGGAAGAACCAATTATTTCACCACAGTGCTACATACATAGGAATTTAACCTCTGCCTTTACCCATCCAAGCAGTGAACACACACATACACACACTAGGTAATGATCAAATTATTTGAAGCTTTACCTGCAAACAAAGACCTCCACAGGCTTGAGGGTATTTGGGGTCATGATCCAAGGAGCAACACGAAAAACCACCTTATCGGTGAAGATGGGTGTCTCTGGAAAATCCTTAAAAATGAATAACAGTGTTAGCTTTATGTTTTCACTGTGTTTTGAAAAAATCCACAATCTACAACTAATCACAATGGCACCCAAGCTA
>BRDA01021943.1:1858-16053 GCA_036984385.1 Crenuchus spilurus
TCTATGGAAACTTAAAGTTTTAGAGAGTGAAATTATGTTGAGTCGACACTTCAGTCAAATCTCCTTAAGTCGGTTCAATTCTCCGTTTTACCGAAAACTTAGTTTACGAATAAATTGAAGTGACTCGTCTGTGCAGCCTACCATCGCGAAGCGATGACGGCGTGTGACATATGACAAATAAGCTCTTTACTGCTATTCATCATTACTGAAATCATCCTTCTATTACATACCCAGTGAAAATATTCATAAGACGATATGATTTAGGAGGAAAGGAAATCAAGCCTGATGGAGGTCTGAGTGTGGAAGCTATTAGCATTGAGCTATTTTTGCTCTTGTTCTATCTGTTTGTTCTTGGCTTTGCTTGAAAAAAGGAATGAAAATTAGAGGCAAAGTAAGCAGCTCTTCTGTTCTCCAGTATAAGTAAGGATATGTAGTATATATGACAGGTTTATTTTAGATATGATTTAAATAAGCATTTGATTCAAAAGCCATTTTGCCTCTTAACTTGGCTGAATTCCTCTAAACTGACTTCACAGCTGAGTTGTATTAAAGTGAGAGATTTTGAAATTCAAAGGTATCTCCATATCTGTGCTCTAAAGAAGCAGCGTATCTGAGGCAGTAAAGCATTTCTGTAGCACTAAACTCAGCTTTTCTAGCTTTTTTAGAAGCTGAAAGTAAATGGCTCTTGTATCTCCATCATCAGTGCTGTCAAATCTAATTGTAAATGAATTTAATTACAGACAGAAGCACAAAATATCACATTCTGATTAGCTTCCTACATTCCTATACAACAAACTATAGTTATTCTATATAAAATGTATTTTTGTTCATATTTCGGAGTGTCTGGAACAGATTAATTGCATTTACATTCTTTCTTATCCTTCATTTCAGTTAGAATCAGACACTGTAGAACAGATTAATGATGAAAAGCGAGGTTTCACTGTGTATTAAAGGCACTGTTCATTTTGATTTTATAACTGTAAAAGTAAAAAAAACTTTCTTTTTTTTTGGAAAGTGTTGCAGACATGAAATGTAGGAGTGGATGTAATGAAATTAACAAATGAAATTAAGTTGACCAGACAAAACAAGAAATATATTGGGTTCATATCTGCAATGACAAAAATAATAAGCACTCTTTTCCCTCTCCATACTGTCCCAACTTTTTCTGACGTGGGGTTGTACAAGGCGGAAAAATAAAGCAGGTGTGTCAGAGTAGAGGACACTCTCCAGCAGTCCTGATCCATTCACTGCACTGCAGATGGACTACAGTCTGTAATTACTACAAAGTGCACTTATATGGTGACTGGAGCTGATAAAATGTACAATAAGTGAAGATTCAAGATGATTGTTATGGCTGATTGGTGTACAACTGGTTTACATAAATATTCATCCCCCAAAGAAAGTAGGGATTTGAGGGCCCCGAGTGGCTCAGCGGGCAAAGACGCTACCACTATGACCCGAGGATTGCGAGTTCGAATCCCGGTCATGCTGTTTGCCATCAACAGCCGGGGCCCAAGAGAGCAAAAAATTGTCCGTACTCTCTCTGGGCAGATAAGATGCCACTCTCTCCCCAGCACTACTAAAGTAATGTTGGCTGGCTCAGGCGTCTACCGGAAGATCCATCAGAACTGGGGATCCTGCACTTTCCTCCAAGTGGCGGAGAAAAGAGGCGGAGCTTTGCTTCACATGCATCAGAGGAGGCCTGTGTTAGTCTGCACCCTCATAAAGTCAGTAACATTACAAGTGATGGAGAGAGTCAACGAATGTGCAGGTTGACTGGCTGCCAAACACACTGGGGAGAAAATAGGGTGACAACATTTTGACATTTTACCAAATCAAATTGAGGAAAACTTGAAATCAACTAAAATAATCCCGATTTGTACTTTCAGGCTTTTATGACGGGTGACTTCCTTCGGTGTGTACTGTACTAGTTTAAAAGCTGGGTGAACGTCCTCGACATGTAGTCTTTGCCAGGGTTTTTAATGGTGGATCTGGAGTGAAGAGTTAAAACACTACTGAACGATCTTCAGTGCTCTCAAGCCTGAAGCCGGTTTCAAACTCCAGCTTCCGGAAGCTGAAGAGCCTGTGACGAGAGAGCTGCCTGACCTGCCTAAGCAGGGGATGAACGTGCTTGTATTTCTCTTCTTCTCACCCACTCGTGACATGAAGAGAAAAAGAAATGAGGCTGTCACTGTCAATGCTGTGTACTTTGATCATGTGAGTTGTTCTTGGTTCTTATACGTTTACCCATAAGGTGCCCTGAGCCAGCTTCTGCATACATTTACATAAATGGCAGGATTGACTGTTTTAAGCAATTAGGGCTGGTGGATGGCCCATTTAATTAGTTTGATACAACACTGCCCCCAACTGGAGCATTCAGTGCATCACCGTTGACCAGTGTGGTTTTTAAAACTCCCATATCCTCATGTGTATGCCACAAATACTAATTACTTATTATAATAACTCATAATTCAAGAACATTTTATGTTTTACAACTTTGTATGACTACAGAAAAGACTGTGTGTGTGTGTGTGTGTGTGTGTGTATTTTATCTCTGTACTGATTTGCTACCCTGTATTGTGACTCAAACAGAAAGCAGTCCTGGCTGAAACATTCCTTAAAAAATGTGTCAGTGGGCGGGGCTAAACTGCTGAAGGCGGTCAATTCTGTCAAATGTGTCAATTCTCATGACGTCATGAAAACAATGAATACATCAACTCTTATTTAAAAGACTTTGCCAAGTTTTCCATAGTATGGGCCTTGTTGAATATTCTTGTTGAAATTTTTTTATTACATTTTTTAACCTGATTTGCTCCCCAATGTGTTTGGTAGCCAATCAACCGGCCCATTCATTGACTCTCCTTATTACTTGTAAAGTCTCTGACCCTAAGAGGCTGCAGACTAACACAGGCCTCCTCCAATGCATGTGAAGTCAAGCTCCGCCTCTTTTCCAACTGCTGCTGATACATCACCGCCGGGCAGCCAACACGCTTGGAGGAAAGCGCAGGATCCCCAGTACTGATGGATCACCTGGCAGACGCCTGAGCCAGCTGACATTACTTAGTAGTGCTGGGGAGAGAGTGCCATCTTACCTGCCCAGAGTAACGAGTTCAAACAGGTGCAATTAGTACAGTTAACGAGTGCAGAATAGGAGGGCTTCTTAAAGAAAAACAGGTTCAGCAATGCTGTGTGTCCAAAGAATGAGGTCAGCTGACTGCCTGAATATGCTGAACCACCAGGTTATTCCATCAGTGGATTTTTTCTTTCCTGATGGCATGGGCAGTGCCAGGATTCATCAGATCAAATTGTGAAAGAGTGGTTCAGGGAGCATGAGACATCATTTTCACACATGGATTGGCCACCACAAATTAATCTGAGTAACAGAACAGGGTATCGGCTTTCAAAATGACAAAATGAATCATCTCTGAATATAAGGAAGATGTCAGCAGGTGCAGTTTATTTACGATGTTAAGGCCAAAGTCAAATTTGTCCAATGGAAATGTCTAACAGGACATTCCTACTGGACAATCCTTAATGTTGGGCTTAAGCTATATCTCCAGTCTATAAGAACTGAGCAAGAGACTTCATCATCACTGATTACTGTGTGTGCCGCCCTCTGGTGGCTGGGTGTGGTATCACTACCAGGGCTGAGCCCTTACATCTAGATGCTTTGCTGCTGGTAAAAATCCCCTTTTTAAAAATACATTCAAGCCGGTGTTTGCGTACTGACCTAATCTGAAATAAAGTCATGACATTTAACATCTTGCAAGATGCCCTTTCTTGTTTATTTGTGTACCTTTCAAATGAAATGTTTACCTGTGCTGATTGATTTGTAAGCCCTGTTCCCTCCAAGTCTAGAACTTCAAGGGTCCGACTGGACGCAACAGCTACAGCCAACATTCCAGCAATCTGGTCCCCTAAGAGACGAGAGGGATGAATGAGAAGGAAAAAAGGCTGAGACAGAAAGAGAGGTCATGCTGTCTTATCCTTGGAGTGCTGAAAGTGCTATCACTGCACTCCTCCGGCAGCTCCAACACAAGGGTGGCAATTTCATTCACCGGACAGCAACGATCAGCAAAACACATTTAGAAACTGGAGGGGAAAAAAAGACTTAACTCCAACACTTTCTCTCTCAGACCTCTGGCCAAGCCAAGCCCACTTGCTTATGTCAGTAATTATTGAGCTAGATAGACTGTGTAAAAAAGCAGGCTACACAATTAGCCTTATAGCATTTAAGAGCTTTTGTGGGCCAATCAATATGAGAAAAATCTCACCCACAAGTAAAACATAATCACTTGGATTCAGCTCAGTTTCTGAACAGCATCAATACAATGGGGATCAATATCGGACATAGTTTAAGGTTTAAGTCAAAGTGAACATACAAATGTTATTCATTTGAAGCTGCTGTATATGATAATGTAGTTATTAATATACTGAAATCATTCAATGCCAATTTCTATATTTGGTGATATTTAATTATTTCATTTTAAATCTTGTGAAATCAGAAACTCCTTATTTAGCAAAAATGCTAAATAAATAATGACCATTACTACGTATGATTATTATTCAAGGCAGTATATCTATTTCCTGTCTGATTGGAGTTGTTTACTAAGGATGAGCGAGTACACCACTATCTGTATATGTTCAACCATCTAAATCATCTGTATCCGTATCTGTACTCGGAGAGGGCAGGGAATTGGGTGAGGTTTAACCTGAAGTAGGTGGGGCTTAAATCTGTACATTATATTAAGTTTACAATTGATATGGATTGATCAGAAGTTGCTATATGTATTGTTTATTTGAAAACTATACTATGGCGCTGTATGAGGATGATGAGGCTATAAATAGCTGCTACAGAATTCAATTATTTATTTTTACTACTTAACGTTCTTGGCATTTTTTTTCCACACAAAGTTAAACAATGTTGATTAAGGTGTGTGTGTGTTTGTGTGTGTGTGACTGAGTGACTGTCTATGCAGCCAGAACTGTGCCCCACTCTCACACACACAGAGATGCATCTGTGTAGGGAGGGACGGGCGCTCTGTGTGACTGGCCAATCACAGATTGTGAAGACAGTCAGTTACCCAATGAGGATTTTCCTTCTGAACGAGCACAGATATTGACAAGTTTTATTCGTATCGTGATCGTACTCATCACAAATTCTTTATCCGTACCGGATACTCGTCTGAAACAAGTATCTGGCTCAACCCTATTGCTTACCTAAAGGATTATAATCCAGATTGAGGACACGTAGCTGTGAGCTGTGGGCTACAGCGATGGCCAGTCGTGCCCAGCCTTTGGTGGTAATTGCTGGGTTTGCACTCAGTGTCAGCTCCCTGAGACCTGCAGAACAACATTAGAAATCAACACGTTCAAAAGACAGTTTGTCTTCGTATAGAATCTGAATGCATCACAAGAGGTAACAGATCCTTTCTCACATAACAGAAAAACATCATCCAGGCCTTGACTGGCTCACTGGACTAAGGCGCTGTCACTATGATCTGAGTCCAAATCCCAATCATGCTGCTTGCCATTGGCAGCCGGGGCCTGTGAGAGCAAAATTGACCGTACTCTCTCCAGAAGGGTAAACAGTACTAAGTAATGTCAGCAATCCATCAGAACTGGGGATCCTGCACTTTCCTCTGAGCGCGTTGGCTGCCCGGCGGTGATGTATCTGCAGTAGTTAGAAAAGAGGCGGAGCTTGAATTAACATGCATCAGAGGAGGCCTGTGCTAGTCTGCACCCTTCTAGAGTCAGAGACATTACAAGTGATAGAGAGGGTCAACGAATGGGTGGGTCGATTAGCTACCAAACAGACTGGGGAGAAAATTGGGTAAAAATGAATAAATCCATCCATCAATCATCTTCCGTTTCATCTTCTGTGTCCTGTGAGTCCGCTAACATGACAGGGCATTACATTAGCTTAGCTAAATCCATGACATGGGGACACGCATACAAGGGCAGTACTCAATTCACCTGACCTCCATGTTTTTGGACTGTAGGAGGAAACCCAGGAAGACACCGAGAGAACATGAAGGCTCCACCCAGACGGAGACTCTACCTCAAAGCTGAGAGGCAAAAATGCCACCGTGCCCCCCAGATAAATCATAAATATATCAAAATGCAGTATTACATTGTGAGTAACATTTTGCTAGCTTTACACCAGGAATACCCAATCCTGGTCCTGGAGAGTCCCGGAGAGTCCATATCCAACACACCTGACCCCAAACCAACTTCAGATGACCCCGAAAGCCTTCGGTACCTAGACCAGGTGTGTTAGATTAAGGTTGGTTAAGAGCTAAACTGTGGTAGATCTCCAGGACCAAAAGCTTCACACTATGCTGGCAGTTCTGTTTGTGTTCCATATGATCACGTGTTATAAAAACAGCTCATTTTAAAGCAAACTCCAGTCCTGGAGGGCCGATTCCCAGCACAGTTTGGCGATTTCTCTGCACTGACGCTACAATTAAACCTGGTAATTACCTGCTGAGTTGAATCAGGTGTGTTTGACAAAGATCATCAAGCTGTGCAGGAATCCGGCCTCCAGGACTGGAGTTTGACACCTTAAAGGGATTTTTCAGAGAAGAATCAAACTCGTCCAATCAAGTGTCATTATTACTTAAAATGTAGTCCATCTGCCTAGACCTGTTTGGTCTCTTGTGCGATGGAGCTAAACATCTCAACAATTCTGAGTGCCAGACTAACATTTCTTGTTAGTTACATTAGCCTTACAGCTCCAGTGCAAAACTAAAGCAACTTCAGACACCAGCATTGTCCTGGGCATATTCCACAAAGCAGGATTTCTTTGTTAGCCAGATGTCACACATGGAGGATATTCTTGTAGAAATGTGCTCTTTCTGCGTTGGACAGGTTTGGCTTTGGGCTTAAGGTTCCTGACTAAACTGAAAAATGCTGCTTTGGCTTTGTTATGCAATAAATAGAGTTCAGGAGGAGGACCATGCCCAAAGCAACCCCAGTGACAAAGTCTTCACAGCCAGGATCTCCCCTTTTCCTCTATACTTCAGTCCATCGCTCTTCATCAGAGGATCAGATCTAAAAGCCAAAAATTTACCTCGAGCACTTCTTCTACTCATTCATCTATACTGGTCCAAATGAGTAAACATGCCTTTAAATATTTATGGTTTGGATAAAATGTTATATAGAATATTTACAGGGGCAGCCGTGGTCTGCTGGTCAGGGATCTGGTCTTGTCACCGGAAGGTCGCTGGTTAGATTGCCAGGCAGATCATGACTGAAGTGCCCTTGAGCAAGACACCTAACCCCCCACTTCTCCCCCGGGCACCGTGGATAAGGCTGCTCATCGCTTCAGGCACATGTTCTCACAGCCCAGTGTGTTCACTAATGTGTGTGTTTCACTGCACAGATGGGAGGTCAAATTTTGTTGTGTGCAAATCATGTTGGCAAAAAATATATTTAAATTACATGCAAAGTTGAAAGTTTTTCCGACTCTGGCTGCATTTTCTTAGTAACATTAGCTGAATGATGTTCCAGTGCATAATAGTAGACTAGTATATACCTGAAATATTTACACACAAAGCTGAGAACTTCAGCTGTCTTCCAAATCCTGTTACAATTTCTGAATGACGTTAGCTGAAATATTTAGTGTATTGTCACTATGTTCCCATGAATTTTGCTCTGTTTCTCTGTTATTATCAGCAAGATTTTACCCGATTTGGCCCCGTCTGGAGGCAGCATGCCACAGATCAGCTGAATTGCCTCATCTCCCAGCATACAATCACCCAGGTCCAAGGACACCAGAGAGGGGTGAGTTGACAGCGCTGTGTTCAGGGTGACCAACCCTGCATCTAAAAGAGGACTTCCATGTAGACTGTGAAAGGGAGAGGAGCACAGACAGAAGCAGAGAGCATGCTGTAATCAGATATTCAGTATAAAGTCAAACAGAGTCAGTCTTTGTTCATTCAAATGGAGCTGCAGCCTAATATCTGACAATGTGCTACATATGCAGCAGACACACATTACAGTGGAACCTCACTCATCATTTGCCCTGGTTATCATACAAATCAGTTACGGTCAATTATTGTTTGGGAAATTTTGTCCCAGTTATGGTTCATCCGCCTGGTTTTCATTAGCATGCCCACATAACTTGCTGCTAATTTTGCAAAAACAAAGCATCCACCTTTGTTCATCGTTCATTCTGGCTTTGTTGCTCATTGAGTGAGCATCACATAATCACATAAAATCACTCAAAACAAACTAAAACATGTTACACTAAAGCAACGGTGCAAATAATGGCCAAGAACCTCAAGAACAGGTGTCCAAAACAAAGGCTGCCAGCTGGACCACACCAGCACTCTCTAAAACGGAGCGTAAACCTGTAAGAGTGATGTTAAATGTTCATTTATCCATTTCATTAGTCTTTTGTGTTTATTTCTCATTGTGTTCTGTATGTAAAACTATAGTTATTCTATTTCTATTCAATTTTTCTATTTTTATTCTATAAAATTTTTGTTAATTTTTTGGAGTGTCAGGAACAGATTCACTGGATTGCCATTACTTCTTATGTGAAATATTGCTTCATTTATTATTCATTTTAATTATCATCAGACACTTTAGAACAGTTTAATGACAAAAACCGAGGTTCTACTGTACTACTCTTGGGATTACGAGAGAAACTCTAGGAAAAAGTATATATATAAGTGCTTTGTGGAAGTTCAGAGGTGTCTGTGGTTGATATACTATATTGGTCCTGCCAGCTGGAGCTATGCCTTGACTGGGGCTTAAAGGACAATCCTGTTATCCCAGAAGACCGTTATTAGAGCAGTGAACCAGTGCTGGACGCAGGATAATCCAGCACTATATGTACCTGTACTGGAACTCATCTGTACTCATAAAACCTCACTTACATGCTTCATTTATGTATCGACTCAAGTAGATGGAAAGATATCAGCCAAAAAAGCACTTCAGGAGTGTAGTTCTCTATAGAATGAACATTAAGCATCTACAGCTGAAGTTTGCCAGGTGTTCTTCTCTTTTTGTACTCCTTTTGGGCTAAAATTGAAGTAAAGCTCCAAAAATGAGAAACCTGAGCAACTGCAAAGCAGCAAATGCTGTCACTGCCAGAACAGAATGATGTGATAAGTGTTAAAAAGCAGGCTTATACGTGAATGACCAAAATAGTTTAGGTTCATTTCCATACCAAAAAAACTCTGAAAAGTACAAACACATCATTCAAAGGGAAACGTAACTTGAGTCAGTGTAACTCTAGTCTCTACCGGCAGCCACGTTCGGTGCACATATGCTTTAGCAGCCTCATAAAACAAAGACTAGCAAATGTCTCCCAAGCTTGTTTTTGTAAACAGTGATAATAATGAGAAAGTGTCTCATAATTAGATTTTGTCTCATTGTGATTCAAATTTATGATCTACCATTTCTCATAATTATAACTTAATGTCTCAGATAAATACACAGACGCCTTCGTTGTCATTGCACAGAAAAAAAACAGGAAATTTAGTAAAATCCTGGCAGCACACTCACACACACACACAAAACAGCAATTAATCTAATCTAACAAAGTGTAAAATAAGTCAATATTAGATTGCTGCTATGTGCAATTCAGTTTATGAGCTAGTACATCATATCTTAAGTCATAATTATGATCCTAACAGTGTTCTGTTGTACTGCACAGCCTTGTATTAGCATATTGACAATAAAGTTGAACTGAATTGAATGAGGAAGTCATAATGATGGGAAACTCTCATTATTATTAATTCTGAACCATAAATGTGATTGTACCTCATAATTATGAGAAACGTTCTATTTGATATGAATTCTTAAGTCATAAATGTGTGTATCTTTTCATTATGACGTCATAATTGTGTGAAACTCTCATATGATACACTATGCTGCTCTTTCTTGTGTCTGAAATGCTAAACAAGGTTAGTAAACTGTAAGAAAGTGAAAAACAGTTCTGATCTCAGTGAAGCTCTAGTTTAGAGAGCACCCAGCAGATCACTCTTCCGTTCACGGCAGATGTTTAGTGAACTGGAGGTTCTGTTAAGAGGTAAAAACGTTAGGAGGGGTCTCTTTACGCACTTACAACAGGGTCTGGATGGATCTGTTGGCCTCGAGCGCGTCCGCGAGCTGCTTGGCGCGGCCGCCACTGGACACCACGCCGAGGTTCAGGTTGAGCTGCGCGAGGGAGCGCGACTCGGACACGCCGCGGCACACCCGGCCGAAGTCCCGGTCAGAGAGCTGACAGCCCCGCACGGACAGCAGTCTCACGCTGTTCTCCTTCAGACTCTCACAGATGTCCCTGATCTCCGCCCCGGACAGCGCCTCGCCCGTTATCTGAATGGAGCCCGGCAGCATGACGGCAGGGCAGTCACGGCGGCGTCGTCATGGGTCCGGTTCACTGTGACAACCGATTAAACGCAGGACGGAAAAGGAAAGTAGAAGAGAAGGCACGTCGCCTTACAGCTGTGCACTGCTCAGTGAACGCGAAGACGGTGAGACACGTTATTTAAAGCACATCGAGACGTCAGTGGACTCTGCGAGTAACGTAGTGATGTAACGTATCTGCACCTTTTCTCTCCGACTATACCCAAACTCACCACTGCGAGCGGTGGCGCTGTTTCACCACTTCTGTCCCCCAACCATAGACTGGACAGTGGAACCTCGGTTTTCATCATTAATCTGTTCTAAAGTGTCTGATGATAACCGAAATGAACGATAACTGAAGCAATATTTCTCATAAGAAATAATGTAAATCCAATTCATCTGTTCTAGACACACCAAAATATTAGCATTTTATATAGAATAACTATAGTTTTACATACAGAACACAATGAGAAATAAATACAAAAGACTAATGACATGGATAAATGAACATTTCACATTACTCTTACAGGTTTACGCCCTGTTTTAGAGAGTGCTGGTGTGGTCCAGCCAGCAGCCTTTGTTTTGAACACCCTTCTCTGGGTTGTCGGCAGCTGTTTGTGTTAGCACACATTTTCAGGCAGTAGCGCTGCACGCCGTTGCTTTTGTGTGACGTGTTTTAATTTATCAACGAGAAACAAAGCCAAAGAAACAACAAGAAAGAAAGCAAGAATGAATGATGAATGCTTGGCAGCAAGTTAGCAGCAAGTCATTTGGGCACACCGACAAAAACCAGGCAAATAAACGATAAACGAGATATAATTCCCACTGAAAAAAGGAGATAACTGAATTGTACAATAACCAGGGCAAACGATAACCAAAGTTCTACTGTACATTTCAACAGTAGAAGAAAAGTGAAGTCTAAACGTCTCTAATGCCCTCTAGTGGCTGAAACAAAGAAATACAACAGAATGAGTGCATTAAGACCACCTACAAGTAGCAATATTAAAAGTAATGTTAGCAGTATATGCTTGCTAGTCATAGCTATGCGTTAAAAACATAGCTAAAATCATACAAAAGCATAGCATTACATTTGTGAATTCCAGGGCGATACATGTATTTTTATACCTTATATTGTGTACATCACCTTCAACTAATAGAATGGAATTATCATGTCATTCAAATCTCATCCTTTGCCCATGAAGATCTGCTACAACTGACTGGTGTGTTCACTTATTTAATATATCTCAGAAAAGTGAGTACACACCTCACATGTTATATATTTTCATAGGACAACACTAGAAAAATTAAACTTGCATATAACTTAGTGTTCAGCTTGTATAACAGTATAGATTTACTGTTATCTGAACATATCACACAGCCATTAATGTCCAAATAGCGGGCAACACAAGTAAGTACACCTCACAGTGAACATCCAAATATAATGTCAATATTTTGTGACCACCATTATTATCTACCATTGCCTTAACCTTCTTGGGCATTGAATGCACAGGTTGTTACTGGAATCCTCTTACACTCCTCCATGATGACATCACGGAGCTGGTAGATGTTAAACACCTTGCACTTCTTCACCTTCTGCTTGAGGATGCTCCACAGGTGCTCAATTAGGTTTAGGTCACCATCGACTTTACCTTCATTTTCCTCAGGAAGGCATTTGTCATCTTGGAGGTGTGTTTGGGGTTGTTATAATATTGGAAAACTACCATGCGGCCCACTTTCTGAAGATGCTCTGTCACTGTTGGAATTCATGTTTCCATCAGTAAGCTGCAGCTCCTCAGTGCTGGCAGCACTCCTGCAGCCCCAGACCATGATACTACCACCACCATGCTTGACTGTGGGCAAGACACAGTTATCTTAATACTCCTCACCGTTGTGCCGCCACCCATGCTGGACACCATCTGAGCCAAACAAATTTATCTTGGTCTGGCCAGACCACAGGACATGGTTCCAGGAATCCATGTTCTTGTCTTCAGCAGACTGTTTGTGAGCTTTCTTGTGCGTCAGGTTCAGAAGAGGCTTCCTTCTGAAATGATGACCATACAGACCAGGGGTAGGCAACTCCAGTCCTGGAGTGCCGGTTTCCTGCACAGTTTGGTGATCTACCTAATCAAACACACCTGATTCAACTCAGCGGGCAATTAGCATGTTTAATTGTAGTGTCAGAGCAGTGACATCACCAAACTGTGCTGGACACCGGCACTCCAGGACTGGAGTTGCCTACCCCTGATACAGACTGAGCTGATGCAGTTTGCTGCGTATGGTCTGAGCACTGACAGGCTGACCTCCCACTTTTTCAACCAATGCTGGCAGGACTCACGCATCTCTTTTTTGAAGTCAACCTCTGGATAGGATGCTAAACATGTTGACTCAATTCTTTGGTCGACCCTGGCCCGTCCTGGAAATCTGCGGTATGACCTTGGCAACCATGCTGTAGCTCAGTTTCAGGGTGTTAGCAGTCTTCGTATAACACAGGTCATCTTCATGAAGAGCAGCAATTCTATTTTTCACATCCTCTGAGAGTTCTTTGCCATTAGGTGCCATATTGAACATCCAGTGGCAAGTATGAGACCAAAACACCAAATTTAACAGCCCTGCTCCCTGTTTACAACTGGAACCTTGAAATTCTAACAAATCACATGACACCAGGGAGGGGAAAGGACACAATTGGGTACAATTTGTATGTTCAGTCACATGTTCAGTGTGAGGTGTACTCACTTGTGTTGATTAATGTGTTGAGTTCAGAAGACAGTACATTTTTTCTTTTCCCCCCACGGCCATTAGATTCTTGAAGAGCTGAGCTGATGACTACCTCATAGACTCTAAAAGCATTTTGCACTAAACTTCTCAATTGCACTATTACGGACTGTTGCAATACAAGTAGCTCACTACTGCACAATACACAATGTAAATAACTCCACTGCACAATATGTATATAGCATGTTTTTTTTTTTGGTTTTCTCTTAAGAGTATACAGTGTGGGGGGGGAGTATTTGGTCAGCCACTGATTGTGTAAGTTCTCCTACTTAGAAAGACGAGAGAGGTCTGTAATTTTCATCATAGGTACACTTCAACTATGAGAGACAAATGAGAAAAAAAATCCAGGAAATCACATTGTAGGATTTTTAAAGAATTTATTTGTAAATTATGGTGGTAAATAAGTATTTGGTCAATAACAAAAGTTCATTTCAATACTTTGTAACATGGCAATGACAGAGGTTAAACATTTCCTGTAAGTCTTCACCAGGTTTGCACACATTAGCTGGTATTTTGGCTCATTCCTCCATGTAAATCTCCTCTATAGCAGTGATGTTTTGGGGCTTTGCTGGGCAACACGAACTTTCAGCTCCCTCCACAAATTGTCTAGGTCACTCCAGGACCTTTACAGAGCCACTCCTTCACTGCCCGAGTAGTGTATTTGGGATAATTTTCATGCTGGACGGCCCAGCCATGTTTCATGTTCAATGCTCTTACAGATGGAAGGAGGTTTTGGCTTACAATCTCATGATACATGGCCCCGTTCATTCTTCTCTGAACATGGATCAGTCATGCTGTCCTCTTTGCAGAAAAACAGCCCCAGAGCATGATGTTTCCACCCCCATGCTTAACAGTAGGTATGGTGTTCTTGGGATGCAGCTTAGCATTCTTTTTCCTTCAAACATGGCGAATGGACTTGAGTACCAAAAAGCTCTATTTTGGTCTCATCTGACCACATGACCTCCTCTTATGCCTCCTCTGGTCTTTGGCAAACTTGAAATGGGCCTGGACATGTGCTGGCATGAGCAGGGGGACCTTGAATGCCCTGCATGATTTTGAACCAT
>BRDA01021948.1:0-16870 GCA_036984385.1 Crenuchus spilurus
CTAATACTGTCTGTTAGAAGGAAATGAAGCTCCCATCACGCTGGTATCGGATCCTGTAGTATCGGAGCACTTTTATGAATACGAGTACAAGTACGTGCATGTGGTATCGGACAGATACCCGATGCTGGTATCGTCATCGGGGCATCCCTAACTGTCATAATTTCGCAATTTCCCTAATAGGTGCCTGAATGTAACTACTTCACCATTTAAGGTGGAACAGGAAATATGTATGTGCATAAATGCATCTGCTACACAATTTAAGGTGGAACAGGAGACATGAAAAAGAAGTTAACTTCATCTTTGTGTACAATTCACCACAAGATACAGCAGAAATCTGTTGAAAATGTGAGAGATCAGCACAAATCCTGGCATACTTACATTTCCCTCAGTTGGCAGGAAATTTTAGGAAAGGTTTCACTTTTACACTCCTGAGACTGACCCAGTTTGAAAAAGCATTCAAACTGGTTATCACACAAGTACAGGTTCTGTTCTGTTCAGAAGAACCTTATTTAGTTCTCTCTCCCTAAAGGACATGCCAAGTTATTAACATTAATGCTACTTTGAGAATATTTGCACAATGTTACATGTACATAACATTAATCAAAGTTGTGGGAATGTTCCGTTAGCTAGGATGGCTGTCCATGACAACAGTGCTTCCCAAACCCTGGTCCTGAAGTATCCCTTCCCTGCATGTTTTAGTATTTTCTCTGATCTGTTCTTTGATGTTAGAGACATGTAGATAGAGATGTTTGATGTGAAGAATTCCTCTTTATGGAGCCACTTCAGTGTAACTTTACAGATTCTGTTTGAGACATATTATAGAATGAAATGTTGGAAGACTGAACATTTGTTCAGATATGTTTTCTTGTCAATTAGAAGTGACTTAAACAACAGCATTGGTTGGATTCTTTTGGTACATGGTTTTTATTGTGAGTGGTTTCAGGAGATCATGTTCATGTGTCTGTATATATCTAGGATTATGGTAATCGTCCACTCACTATGGAAATGTATCTTTTTGCAGGCTTGACTTATTTTATAGTCATCTCACCACCAAATGGAATACACATTTGGAGGTGCAATGCTTTGAGTTCAGAGGCCTGGTTGTGGTGTCCCTGGAGCTTGTTTGAGGTTAAGGTCTTGCTCAAGGGCTTGTCAGCAGTTTTGTGGAAAAGAGAAACCTGAACCAGCAGCTCTCCAGGACTAAATCAACTTTAGCTTTACATCTCAGCGATTGAACCCACAATATTCCATTTATCGAAGCACACTTTTCACTGCTTAGCCACATACCACCCCATAATAACACCTTCATAACTTATAGTAAGTAAATTTATTAATATAATCAATCTTCTTAACCATTTTTTGTGATAATATTCTCATCTGTCTGCTGCTGATGGTCACTTTCCATTTGGTCACCAGAGTTATTGGTTGACTCAATAGAAATAAAAGTGAGTGAGGTAAACCGAGGTGGAGTTACAGTGAACTCTTGTTATTTTTCACTAATTTTTCTTTCTGGTGTACATCAGTGTTATAACATGTCAGTCTGGATTCAGTAGTTGCTTATTAATGTGTGCTGAACTTCAGACATATTATTACTATATACACTACTTACTAAATGTTAGAGACGTTTGACTTTTGGGTGAAATGTATGGAAAATGTGAATAGTTTATGTTACAGTGATATTATATCATAACAGTTGGGCATTTAAGTAGAAGCATGCAGTGGTGATTTCATCATCTCAAACTATTTATTGAAACAAAAACCAACAACAGTGGTTTGTAAACCCCAACAAAAATGTCAGTGTCTCAGTAAATTGTCATGTGGCCTTGAGCATCAATTACAGCTTTACAACGATGTCTCATTCTGTTCACAAGACGACTTATTGTCTACTGAGGCATGGCAGCCCACTCTTCTTGAAGGTCATTGAGGTTCTGGGGTACAGAGTTTCAAGACTCTACACTGTATCTCAGTTGATCCCATAGACTTTTTATGCGATTCAGGTCTGGAGAAAGTGCAAACCTCTCCATTTGAGGTACTACAGTCTCCAGCAACTGTTCCCTCATGATGCGACCTCGATGAGCTGGTGCATCGTCATCAATGAAAATGAAATTAGGCCTGTGTTGTTCATGCAGAGGAACAATGTCTGGATTAATGATGTTATTAGAGTAGTATGGGCTTGTCACTGTACCATTCACAACGTGTAGAGCCTTATTGTATTGACTAGACACACTAACATCACCACCACCAAAGGCCTGTCTGGTGACAACAATGGCTGATGCATAGTGCTGTTCTTCGCGTCTCCACTGTTGGCTGCCATCATTTCGGCTCAGCGTGAGTCAACTTATGTCTAGCATGCAGAACATGTTGGTGTTTTTGTAACCCTATTTTTGTCTCAAGCAGCTCCCTAGCGAGGCTCTGCATTGTGAATTGATGGAATGGAACCAGGTAGCACAAGATTGTGGTGCATCAGCGGGTGGCGCTGTTTTTATTAGTAGACTTCTCTTTAGTTGTACAACAGCTGACATTGGTTTCCATCCGCTTCATAAAACGAAACAATACTGCGACTATAAGGAAGTAGCATCACAGCAAAGAACAAGAGAAACGGTGAACACACATACTGCCACCTAGTGGTTGAAACTGTTAATAACACCCACTTTACATTTTGAATGGTATGAAGTAAAACTTGGGTGGCTCTCACCTCCGTAAATGTGTCTGGAGTTGTGTGGCATTCATCATCTGGTTCTGCAGGGCACTGCTCACAATGAAGTGGGCATCAGTGTGGGATGTGGCCAAAGGACGTCCACTTCTATGCCTTTCTGCGACTCTTCCAGTCTCTCTGTATCTCTGTTCAACCTGCTGATGACACTCTAACACTCTAATCTCAGTGGTCACTTCTGTCTGAGAACATCCTGTTTGAAGCCTCAAAATGGTGATGTACTGTTGATCAACTGATAGGTGTCGTCTTCATGTCATGATGTCAAAATGTGAACAGCATGATAAGGGGTACTGTTTACATATTCTAATTAAACCAAGAAATTTATTGGTGTTGTGAATTTTGTTGTTAAGCTCCTTGTTAGAAAACAGCAAGTTGTGCAAAAAAAATGAAACAGTTGGACATGAACATTCAAAAGTTTAGAGAAGGTCACATTAAGTTCACCTGTAAAGGTAGGCATTTTAAGTTCATCATGAAATTTCACCTGAAAGCCAAATATCCCTGACTTGTGAGTAGTGTATGTATTATTAATATCCCTGTTGTTATATTGACATTACCGAAATGTGATTAAGAACCTTGTACATTGTATTACTCTTAATGGAGGTGGTTGGAGACAACATCCCAAATTTACTCTTATAAATAATGACTTTAAAAGGTTATATTCTTTTTCTAACCTAATTACTTATTACTTTACATGGATATGTAACCTAATTACTTAATAATTTACAGGGATATGTGATATTTAATATGTCTTCTCTCTCTTTAGCTGGGTCACAATGACAGGGCCTAAGAGGTTTTTAGATGTTTCAGGCTCTGCTGAAGGTGGTTATCAGGATGGGTTTGTGGTGTTTTGGCCATGAGATGAGATCTGCTGGAGTCACAGGAGCTGAACAACAAGATGTTAATTAGACTCATTGATGTAGTCATACTGATATACACTATCCAATTGTTTTGTGTTTGATTTGCATATAATTGCTTTGACAGATTTTGTGTTAAGGTAGGGGAGGGGACACCCAAGTGTGATCTCACCCCCTTATCTTGCTCACCTTTCTCTCTCTCTCTCTCTCTCTCTCTCTCTCTCTCTCTCTCTCTCTCTCTCTCTCTCTCTCTCTTCTTTCTCTGTTTTCTGTTTCTCTCTTTTATTCTCTCTCTCGCTCTTTCTCTTTCTTTTCTCTCTCTGTTTCTTGCTCTCTTTCACTCTCTTTTTCTCATTCTTTCTTTTTCTGTTTCTCTTTCTTTCTCATTCTCTCTCTCTCTTTCTCTTTCTTTCTCATTCTCTCTCTCTTCTTTTCTCTCTCTTTTCTCTTTCTCTCTCTGTCTCTCTTTCCCTCTCTCTTTTCTTTCTCTCTCTTTTACTCTCTCTCTTTCTCATTCTTTCTCTCTTTTTCTTTTTTCTGTCTGTTTCTCGCTCTCATTTTCTCTCTCTCCCTTTTCTCTCTCTCCCTTTTCTCTCTCTCTCTCTTTCTCTTTCTTTTTTCTGTTTCTCTCTCTTTTGTTTCTCTCTCTCTCTCTGGATTGTTAATCTGCTGACCTGTGAGTATAATTTTGCTCCATCTTCCTATATATTTACAGTCTTTACTGCTATATATCTTTTCAAATGGTAAACTTTGATTCATTGTCATCTTTTCACCTGAGTTTCTCATATATGCACAAATGTTATGTTAGTCATGCTGAGGTAAAACTACCCAAAACTATTCTTATTGCTGATTTTTGCAGTTCTATTACTATCTATTTACTTTCAACCATATCTTTGTGTCTCAAAGAATGGCAGAGCCAATACTACATAGTCTCTGTGATGCCATTTTCATCTGAGTCAGTGTACCATCAAAATGACTTTAAGGTACATTGTTACATAATGTTGCTTTAAGTGCTGTAAGTTGTAAAGGAGGAGGCCACTGTGGGTTGGACATGTTTTTCCTGCACATCCGAGAGATGCTCGATTGGTTCTAAGGAATTTGGAGACCACTGTCAGTATTTACTGACCACTGCTGAGTGGGAGCACCACACAAGCCTTGCCGATGTTCTGATCCAGTTTCCTAGTCACTTTTTTGACTCTTGTCAGAGTTTCTCAGGTCTGCAGGCTTGTATAGTTTCTTCTGTGTCCAACACATTGAGTGCTCTCTTGCTATTGAACATATCCCAGACCTTCACATGCTCCATTTTTGTTGGTGCAGGTTCTTCACTAAGATCTGCTTCAGTACACCATTTAAAATTTACTACAACATTTGCAAAATTTAGATCCAGACACAAATCTCTGAAGGAAGAATCTCTGAGAGGAAAAAGATCTATTTTATGTATGTTTAGTAAAGTTGCCACTATTTATAATTGGACATAATAAGCTTGATTATCAGTGTATAGATGCCTCAGCAAGCTGCGAGAACAATAGACAGTGCCAAGGGCCAATGACCTAGAATATCAAACTGCAGACAACCCTCCCTCACTTTTTGAAGACTTCAGCTACCTTTGAACGCTTGTTGTTTGGCTCCAAAGGAAGATGTCAAAGGGAGGAATCTTAACTATGAGGCTTTGCCTCTGCCTTGAAGATGTTAAAATTAGTGTTTAAAAAAGAATTCAAAGCAGCATGCACACAAAGAGAAAGAAGCCTGAAATGTCGGTTCTCTGGTGTTAAAAGAAAGCTCCTAGATGAGAGATACAAGGGGCCGACTTTGGTGTCACTTCAAAGCTTTCCTTTTGAGGCACACAGGCTAATCGCAAGATATGAAGATCGCTGCGCCTGCGTGACCCTGACCAGCTGGACAGCCAGGGACAAAGGTCCACGTGTGCATACGTGTGAGTGTGTATGTGTGTGTGTGTGTGAGAGAGAGAGAGAGAGAGAGAGATCTGAGGTGTTCTCTCACTCTGTCTTTTCTCTTTTGTTATACTTGAAAGGGTGACCCCCCTGTGCTCCTTTGAACTGATGCCACAGCAAGTGGCAGAGATTTTGGACTCAAACCAAACCTGCTCTTATAAGCACTGGAATTAATGTTGCCATTAAAATAAGTAAAGTATAATGTATAGTTCACCTTCGGTCAGTCTGAATGTACTCCCCACGGTACAAAGAGTAAACCCCATCAGGACCGTTTCTAATACTAACTGGTGGACTGTACTATATTCCACTTAATATATGATATCTTGGCAAAAAGATAAAAGAAAATATCTCACACAGTATTTCATTTTAATGATTTTTATAAATATTAAAACTGATGGTAAAATCTTACATTTCATTGATACTTTCTTCGGTAACGTGTTGCCAAATCTGTACTGTATACCCACTGTTAGATACAAATGACCACAAATCTCTGTTTCAATAAGTAAACTGACATGAAAATACTTGCAGAATGATATAAAAGATATGAATCAGTAGCACAAAACTCATCGCCAGTAGCAGCAGTTATTCCTTTTTTTGTCCAGTGGTCATTGCCAAGAACTGTTGCTTTAAATGTTGAGGTTGCCCATTCATACCAGTAAAACATTACACAGCATTCTTAAGAGCTGAATAATAAGAAAAACGTAAATTTTCTTAATTCACTTTGATTTCCCTTTCAAAATCCCACTGTTCACTACTTAGAAATCAAAATGTGTCTGTATCTGTTGTTGGCTGTAAGTGGGTGTGGCCTCTTTCTCAAGTTTTAGTATGTCATGCTCCCCCTCCTTCTACTTCTCTCATCTATTCACACACAGTCACACACTTAACTTCCTAAAATCCCTAGCACTCCTTTGAATTCATGTGACTTCACTAACCAGCTGTCTCCAGTTTGACTCTGATTTCCAGGACTACTTAAGCCAAGCCTGAAGAACTGTCATTGGCTTGGTATTGTTGTGCTCTGCAAATGTAACTTTCGTCTTCTGCATTTCAAAGGTTCTGTGTCTGTTTATCCTGTTTGCCTTTGTCCTGGTAATCCTAGCCTGTGTAGCATCTGTAGCTTGTATAGCATCCTAGCCTGTGTAGCATCTGTAGCTTGTATAGCATCCTAGCCTGTGTAGCATCTGTAGCTTGTATAGCATCCTAGCCTGTGTAACTTAAATCTATGAATGAAAGCATATTTCAATTGTGAATTCTGGCAAGTTTGCATTGCAGTATGATTTTATTTTGTAGGTCAGTACTAGTGTTTATCAGTGTTTTGTCTGATATGTTTGTCATGTGAGTCTATATGCTAGTTATCTCTATCAGTATCACTGGTCCTGAGGAAAATCAGTATTTACAGATCAGACAAAATGAAGGCAAGCTGTTAGGAAACAGTTTACTGATCTGTTTGGCCACAGATAAATATGAAATTTACAGCAAATCTAAATGTCTTAGTGGTGTGCAGTGAGTTTGAAGATAAAATAAGCTGCAAATTGTTTCATATCGAACAAAAACAGATGTACAGAGTAAAAGAAAGAAAGAAAGAACCACACAGTGAACCTCCTGCTGGTATCTGTATCTGTTTGAATGTATTATCTGTTCATTCTGAATAACGTGTTTATGTCTGGTATTCCAGTGACGTGTACATTTGAAGCAAGTGAAATAATATTTTACACATTCCCATTTCACTTACATTTAGTTCATTCTTTCTTGTGATCCTCAGAGACTTTTTCTTTGTGATGAATTTCATTCTGTTGGTTCAGCACCAGGACTGCTTTGATGTTTCTCTCACATTTCTAGAGATAAACGACTACAGTTCTGTTCTTATGCTGATAGATCCTGGATAATGTTCCACTACAGTTCTATCCCAGCTGGCACAATGACATTATGACAATGTTCTGACAATGTTGTCTTCTTGCAGCATTGATACAATGTTGTGCTGAGGTTCTGCTGGAATGAATGACTCAGTTCTCAGGTTTTTTTTTTTTTCCAGAAATTTCTTCATTTTAAATAGTTTTTTTGTCATAAATGTCATTTTTCTAGACTTTGTTTTATTTTGGTAGCACATTTCCTTGAAGAAGGCTTTAGAATATTCTACTCTACACTAAGATTAGCTAAGCATGATTAACTATGATGCTAAGATGCTTACTAGTGCATTCAAAAAGGTAAACTGTCCATTTATATTCATCACACATTAGTGACATATTCCATGTTTTTGTTGTAATGTTGATACGGTTTGAATAGTAATTTACTCAAACTCCATTTAAAATATTTTAATAATTGTATATTCATGGTTTTCATGAGGTATAAGCCAAATGGATCAACAGTAGGGGTGTGACGATACACTCAGCTCACAAGACGAGACGAGACACGATATTGGGTTCACGAGAACGAGACGAGACGAGATTTTAAGAAAACTAAAATGACAAATTATATGACAGGACAACAGACTTTTATTTAACTGAGTTGCACACGCATTTTGAAATGTTTTATTATAACTCTTAACATGCATGTTGTAAGCATGAACTTTTACAAAACTTCTTCCTCTACAAATTGAAATTAAAATAAAATTTTATAAAAGTTAAAATAAAATTAAATATTTCTCCTTTTTTCAGCGCTTGACTGTGGAAGTTGAGGTCCGAATGTGTTTGTCAGCGTTGTCTGGCTTGTTGGTGTTTTCTTCACAGGTGCAGTTGTTGATTTGAGTACTGAGCTGTGGTGGTGCTGTAAATGTCTCTGCATCGTGCTCGTATTAACCGCGGTGTACGGCATTATTTTCATACAATGTTTGCATGTGGTCCGTGTCTTATCAGTCACTCTCTTGCCATTTATCATTTCCGCCGGGTACCCAAAATGCTGCCAAACAAACGATTTGAAAGTGGCGGGGGCATCTTCAATAGTAATTCCTGTATTTTCCGACGTCATTCTGGCTGCTTTCTGGATCACAAATCCCGCGAGACAGATTTTTAATGCGACGAGAAATATCGCCGAGTTACATCTCGTGAGATCTCGTGACACGAGATTTCGTCACACCCCTAATCAACAGTGAAACAAAACACTTTTTCTTTTTTTTAATATAATTTTTTACTCGATTTTCTCCCTACTGTGTTTGATAGCCAATCGATGCACCCATTTCCTGTCTCTCCCTATCACTTGTAATGTCTCTGACTCTAGGAGGGTGCAGACTAGCACTGGCCTCCTCTGATGCATGTGGAGTCAAGCTCCGCTTCTTTTTAAACAGCTGCCGCTACATCGCCACCGGGCAGCCAATGCACTCGGAGGAAAACGCAGGATCCCCAATTCTGATGGATCGCCTGGCAGATGCCTGAGCCAGCCAAAATTACAAAGCAGTGCTGGGGAGAGAAAAAATCTCTGAACCAATCACAAACACATTTTGCTGTGCAGCGTGAAGATATTTCCTTGCTTATTTCTGATTGGCTTGTTGAGTCATATAAAAAAAGCAGACTGGAGAAGTTCATTCAGAGATGTTTTTGTTCATTACAAGTCCCGTCAGTGTGAACATGAGAGGCAGGGATATATAAATGCAAATTAAACACTTCTTCCAGTTTAAACAAATCTTCAAAAGGTAACGTTTGCAAAATTGTGGTGATTTGTTGCTCAGTGTTACTTGCTTGTAACCCTTTTGTTAGCTTAGCTAGCTGTTAAGCAAGCTGCTAACTTGGTTAGTAGCAGCTAATCTTTCCGAACACTGACTTAAAACTTGACTCCTCTCTGCATGTATTTTGTGAATGTTTCCTTATATAAATGTACAATGTAGGAAACCCTTAAATTCATTGTTTTCTAATAAAAAAAAAAAATCAACTGTCTAGAACCAGGGATGGCAAACAGCATTATTGGGACTCCAACTCATGATTCCCAAATCATAGTGACAGCACCTTGGTCCGCTGAGCCACTCCGGGCCCAAAACTGCCAGTTTCTATAAAATTAATATAAAATAGATGACAGTTACATTTTTTATTATATTTTGAACTGTTTACATACAAGCAGCTCTGTTTCAGATATGATATCCCACACCTAAAGTATATTATCAGCATTTGTCACATGTGCAGCCCTCCAGTTTTATATTTATTCAAGTGTAATAATGTGATCTCCATTTTGAAGAGAAAGAGATACTGATGCAAATGTGAAATGCTTGGAGGCACTCTCATTTTAGCTTCCAGGTCATTCTTTAATGACTGTGTGGCTGCTTGTCTTTAGACAATCTTCAGCCTTCTACTCTGTTTATGTCATCTCACTGGAATGAGCCCCCTACTCCTTTAGATCTGAGTCCTTTCTCCCATCCCACTGCATGTGCATCCTAACATCAATAGCAATGTGGCTGCAAGCTCACGCTTTCATTATTTTTCTCTGTCAAAATAGAATGGTGGTGGGGGGGAGGTTGACAGAAGTGTGCGGGTGTCTTTTCTTCTCTAGCTTTATCGAAACTTCGGAACCTGCTCAATGCAATGGCCACCAGCCTCCTCCTCCACCTCCTCCTCCTCCCGCGACCCTAACTGTCCAGCTGCGTTTCTTTCGGCTCCTCCTGGGCCTTCTGCTCTTATCTGTGGGAGCTTGCAGGCCATAAAGAGAGCACAGTCTCCTTCCTGTGCTTTAAAGTCAGGCAGGCAGGATGCTTGGCCTGCCTTCGTTTGTTCTCCCTCTTTTTCTCTGTCTACACTGAGCCACCACTTTTTTTTTTCACCACTATGCCCCAGTCAGCAGGGCAGCACGTCTGTGTCAGGACTAGCCATCATAAGATGGTACAGGAAATAGTGACGCAACGAATGATGAAAAGAACAGCAATGGATACAGGAAGAGGTTCTTTGGTCATAAGAACAAAGAATGTTCACATCTGTTCTCAAGGACCTGGACAGGTCATGATTTTTTTGGTCAATAAGAGTCATGTGCGTGGAGGAAAGCCTTGCTGTCATCTTGCTAGCATAAACGTAATTAAACCAGAGATACATTTGATTGTTTTCTGCCTCAAACTCAACACTTATTCACCACTGACTCATCATTTTCCACCAAAGCTTTAAGAAACCGCACCCAGAAACCATGACAAACCCCATCTAAAAATGGCAGCGATTTAGGAGTGGGTGTACCAGGGAGCCCATCCAACTACTGCACCTCGTCTTTGAAGATGAACTTCAAAGGCTTCACATTTGAAGGTAAACAAGAAAGAGGGTGGAAAAAAGGGGGCCTTGATAAAAGGAAACGGTGTGTAGATGCGAATATGCACCTCTTTGTTTTATTTACTGGAGGTTGATAAGCTTCCCCAGACCTGATCTGATATAGCACCCCTGGATCGCTGCCGTTTGAAAAGCGTGTTTGTTTGTGGAGGCTTGTCGGCTGCGGTTGAGATGCTGGCTGTGTTGGGAGAGATAAAGGGCCTCTGCGGGATAATGAAGCCTGGCTAGCGATTCAGTGCCTTCCATTCAACGCCATTCTCATACCTTTTGTATAAATTAGCATTTCCTCTTTCAAAAGCGTTCCTGGGATCTGCCTAATCTGCTGCCTTCATGTTTTTGTCAAAAGTCACAAAGACGATGGCCTACAGTGCTTGGAAATGATATATTACAATAAAAACCACAACCAAAGGACAAATTGAATTCATCTCAGTCGTATCCCACTCTTTCACCTCTGCTGCAGTTGTTTGTCTCTCTGAGGCTCATTTGGGTTTAACGTACGTTTGTCTTTTAAGGGCGCTTCCCTGTGATGAAGTTTTAATGGGCCTATGACATGCGTTGTTTAGCAGATGGCATGTGTTTTCCAAAGCAGAACTTGTTCGCGTGTGAGTGGTGACTGTGGGAAGATGTAGCTGACCCATATTTACATTTGACTTGTCCTTCACGTGATAGTGTATGAAAGATCCGTGTCAACACAAGATACATTTGTCATTTCTATGTTCTCTGACCCTCTGTTTCCAAGGGCCAAGCTGGAATTATAGCAGGATATACTCATTTTGGCAAACAACCACACATGGAACCATAGAAGTCAAGGATGTACAGCAAGATTTTATTGAAAATGAATTAAAAACGGAAGTCTGGATTCACTAGGCCATTATCTAATGACTTTGGGAAGCAAATCAGCCTCTTAGTCATTGATATCCCATAAAACAAGGTGGGTCCTGGTGGGATCATCACTTGCCTGCAACACCATGCAGCTCTATCACAATGTTGGTGTTGATGACTATACAATACACAATATTTCCCCATTCTTCACCAATATCTGTGGAAAGTTGAGATATTGATAAAAACTGGAGCACTCTGCCATATGGTGATGGGGCTGCTGTGGGCTTGAGGTTAGGGCACTGGCCTTGTGACCAGAAGGTCCCCAGTGTGATCTCTGAGAGTAGGTGAGTGAAGTGCCCTTTAGCAAGGCTCCTAACCCCCAACTGCTCCACGGGCACCATGGCAAAGTGTGCTCACCGCAAAGTTATTGAAGGACTGGTCTTGGGTTTTCAATCCATAGGGCATGCATGCATCTACCAAAAAAAAGCCACCATCCCCACGGCCTGCTCTGTTCAAAGCCTACAGTCGCATTAGTAACTGTGCAACATCATGCTATTCATGCAGCCACAGAAAACAAACAAAATGTCTGAAGCCTCTGCTGTGCTGTAGTGTGTTGGCTCAGTGTACAGTGAGCACATTTGTTTTAGCTCTGTTTGCTTTGACACTTTTTTCCTCAGCTATTGTTGTGAGTTCTTTGTACTGTGCCAGTTGCTTTCATGCTTGGTCTGTTAAGAAAGGACACATAATCATGTGGTCCTTTGGACACATCACTATTGTCTATGTCAAGGGGTCATGGTCAACGCTCCCTGAAAAGTCATTTAGCTTACCCAGTGTTCACAAACTGTAAACAACAATGTCAGAGGCTCCTTCCAATTAGCCTACAGCATTGAGTTACATACATTTCACAAGTTGTGTTAGCTTTAGTTCACTCTCCCGTTGTGTATCCTTTAATTGTTTGGGGTTCAAGGGAGCACATGGTGGGGGAAATGAGCTGAGCCCAGCTATCATTACTCCCCATCTGCCCATCTGCAAACGCAAGCAGCAAGATGAAAAGAGATCCCATGGATGAGCTAGCACCAAGCGGCGTCAGCGAGCGCAGAAAGGGGGTCTCGCTAATTTCCAGCGACGGGTCACTTTGCGCACTCAAAGGGAGTCGTTTTGTTTGGCTTTCCTGCAGGCGAGAGGGTAATGGGCGTACGAAGAGGGGGGCAGGGGGAGGGACGGCCAGGCGACAGACCGCGCTGATGAAAGCAAGGAGGCATCCTGTGCCAGCATGGCGCCCAGCTGCTGATTAAAAATGCTAATGTGCCCCGTTGCGCTTTGATGTCAGGGCAAACAATGCTGGGGAAGGTTACGGCGTGACAGAGGGATCCTTTATTCGGGTTGGGGGGTGTGTACGGAGACACCCGGCAGAGTGCCGTGACAGTCTAAATCAATCACGGGGCAGGCCGTGCCTTGGTGTCTGTGGCTCCCCTGCTGGGTACGCATACTTTAATTAGCTGGTCTCTAAACCAGTAGCCTCTGTACCATTTTCAGGCAAACATAGTACTCATCCAGTTTAGGCAAGTATACCCATCCCAGTCCAAAGGCCAGGCAGACTTTAACAAGTGCTGATGAGTAGATATGTATGTGTGTGTGTTTGTGTGCTGTGGCCAGTGTTGTTTTATTTGTGGTACATGGAGTTGGTGTGTTAAGGGAGGAAGATCTGGAGAAAGCGCTGGAGTAATCGTTTCAGGGCTTGCAATCTCTGCCAATCACTGTGTTTTCCCACTATTGGAAGAAAAAACCTTCAAAGGAGCAGCAACTTGTTTTGAAGTTGCTTGACATCATGTTAACAAAGCCTGTTTAATCCCCAGATGCGGGTTTGAGCTAGATGAAACTTTATTTGTGAAGTGTACAAACGGTTCCTGGAGTATGAATAACGTGCGTACAAATCTGTCTTGCTTGCCAACAGTTTGTCATCCAGTTTATTTCCAAGAGTTTCATTTCTCAACCATAAGGCTCCATACAAGCTTTTGAACAGAAGAATTACGAATTTGTTTTGTGATCAATAACAAATGAACTGTGCTCTGAGTAAAAGGTGGGTTAACAGCAATCAGAGAGAAAATGCTGGCAAAGATATCCTCCAGCTAAAGAAAGAGAGAAAGCAACCTGTCGCGTCTCAGCTGTGGCAAAGGGATAACGAGGCCATCACATACATGGATGCTTCCCACTACCCCACACAGCACATCTGCTTACACAAACAATGATTTCTCCATACAGTACTGTAACTATTAGAAGCTTCCTCTGTCACAGCTCAAGAAATGGTCCAAAAGTTTCTACAGCGCTGTAGTTGGTGGGGGGTGGAAGAGACCAAAATAGTCAAAGCCCAGCCGACCTTGCTGGGAGAGCGCTTTTCATCATGTTCCGCTATTGCCGCTTCTGTGTGGTTTTTTGGATCTGCACGTCCCTGCTGCTGCCGGAATAATGGGCCCCCATCCACTTAACTCAGAAATAGCTGCACGTTTGCTGCTAGCTCTTGCGAGCTGTGTCAGGGAAGGCTGACAGCAGCATGTGTGAGAGAGCAGGGTTGAGGCGTCACAGAGCCAGGTGTCGGTGTGTAAAGCAAGTATGGAGGCCTGGCGTTGACAGCCTGCAGTGGAAGGTAGAGGAGAGCAGGGGAAGGATGCTGTTTGGTGGGTGAACAATTCGGCTTTCCTTCTCATCTTGGGAGGAAAATTGCACTCCCTCAGACCAAGGCGAGGCTATGAAGTTTGAAAGTGTGTGTGGGGATGGGGACGAGTTTAAGAAAGACCTGTCTTGATCTGTTTGTGACTGTGTGAGACAGAATATATATGTGTGTATATATACAGATATATGGGTGCGTTTGTGGGAGAAGAAGTGTTAGAAACACAGAAACAAGGAGAAAGGGGTGTTTCATTTCATCCTGAAACCAGCCACCCTCTGGTTAGATAGCTGGTTTGGCAGAGCCATGAGCTTGGCACATCCCCGGCTCAGATAAGATCACCTTAGCAAAGGGCGTCTTCTGCCCCTTCAGGGCTTTGTTTGCACCAGCTCCTGCAAGACATAGGCACCGTGCCCTCTGCTTTGATTCAGCATGTCTTACTATTGACAGGGTGGCAGTCTACATGAACTCCATTACTGGTATAATGAATTCATAATAGCACAGTGGCTCCATGACAGTAAACGATGTAGCAGATATGTATAAGAGCTCTGAATACAGAATGGAAAACAGAGCCTTTAGTAGCACTTTGGAAAAGAAAGTGCTCTTGGCCTGGGCTTCAAGTAAATGTGGTATGCTGAGATGTGTTTTTAACAATGGCACAGTAAAATGTCTGCAGAACAAATTATATAGTGTCAAATTATCATCCACTTTGAAGTCATGAAGCTAAATGCAAGAGTGCGTTTATAGAAAAGACCATTGTATTCTGTAAGATTTTCTGTATGAATCTACATACCCAAATTACCACAGCTACATTCATCCATCCATCCATCCATCCATCCATTATCCTACCTGCTTAATCCTTATCAGGGTCGCGGTTAGTCCCCTACCCCCTCACTGGGCGCATGGCAGGGCATTACACTATCACAACCAAGCCCAGGACAGGGCACCAATCCATCGCTGGGTGCAAACACACACACACACACACACAAAAAAAAAAAAAAAAAAAACAGACACGGACAGTTTAGTACTGTATAAAGAACCCAAAATTTTGCATGTTTTATAATTTGTCATACAATAATGTATTCAGTGAACATGAATACAATATAGACATTTTACATTTTTTTTGTTTGCCACAGAAATCATTTTGTCAGGCTTCACAACACTGAAGGGACTTTATGTATGTTCATCTTGCAACTCAGATTTCTTCCAAAACAGGCAACTGTTCAGCAGGATAAAAACGAGAGCTCAGTTCTATTTGTTTGGGACTAATTCAAACATCAGTAAATGATTGCGACCAAAAATAAATGCTATTTTCAATGTTTATTCCAAAAATATATGACAAATGGTACATTTTAAGTGAAATCTTTAGTTGGCAGCAATAAACAACCTGAATGGTAAGAAGAGTGTTTCATATGGCTCCTTCCTTCTTAGATGCTGTTTAAGAGGTTAAAAATGCTGCAAAGAGAGTAAACAAGTGCTGATTATGGGTAGATCTCCAAAGCTATGTACTTGCAAATACAATAAGTATTGAGGAAAAAGCTGGGATATGTTCTTTTGCTAAACACAACTTAGGGTGTTTTCACCTCAACACTAATTGGTCCGGTTAAAACAGACTCTGGTTCGTCTGCCTTATTCGGTTCATTTCATTGTGAAAACAGTAATTGAACTCGGGTGCAGATCAAACAAACTGTACTGAGACCTGCGAAAGGAGGTGGTCTCGGTCCAGTCTCAAGTGAACTCAGGAGTGGTTTGTTTGTGATGAGAATGTGATCCAACCTCAATTCGACACGACTATGCTGTACTCCACAAGTTTGAACTAAACGGCAGAGGTGGGAGTAAGTCCCTCATGTGCAAGTCACAAGCAAGTCTCAAGTCATCGCCTTCAAGTCTCAAACAACTCACAAGTCACTGTGGTGAGAACCAAGCAAGTCGTCGAGTCCCTGCTATAAGTCAAGCAAGTCACAAGTCAAGTCATATAAATATGGTCTGATCTACCCCAGTTTACACATTTAAATCAATATAGACGGTCGTATACAAACTGAGTTTTATTTCAACATAAAATAAACCTATTAAACATCAAATATACCTCAAACATACAATTACATAACTTACTTAATGGCTTACTTCTCCTATCGAGAGGGTCACGCCATTTCTCCATCACCTATTAATGCAGCTCTCAAAGGTGCTTCTTAATGAGCATTTCTGAGCACAAAAAGTATTGCATCATCAACTGAATAGTAGATAAAATAAAAATAAGTATATAAAAATAAATGAAAAAATATTGCCTGAAATGTAAACCTGTTACCTATAAAAACAATGTCTGAAATGTTATTATAAACATTACAAACATTACATCAAACCATGAAAACATTCACATAATGTTTTTAGTATGTCACATGCTATTCATGCTATTTTATCCAGTTCATATCCACACTAGGAAACATCTCTGCCACAACATTAAAGAAATATTTAACTTTAGCATAACTTTCAAATTTAAGCAATCTTATCTTTACATATGATAGATGTCAGGGTTGCTAGACAGTGTACACATGAACAGAACAAAATAATAGCATGTGGCATACAAAAACCACGTTTTTTATTTATTAATTTTTTTTTTTTTTTTTTTTTTTTTTTTTTTT
>BRDA01021948.1:16880-35919 GCA_036984385.1 Crenuchus spilurus
TACTACTGCCGTCATGCACCCGCACAGTATTATTTTCAGTAACCGCGAAAGCGTTTTTACGTCACACTTTTCTTTGGAATTATGACACGCCCACGTACTGCCGTCATCATTTACGTGGTGTGCGTCTTCCTACACTGACACTGATTGGTTTGTAGAAGGACGTGCATCTGACGCGTTTACTTTTATATAGCCCCGTTTCATTAGTTTAGTTAAGGTTTCTCTGTCATCCTGTTATATCTTTCTCTCAGAAAATAATCTGCTTGTTTCAGTGTTTTTGTGCGTTTTTAAGCTGACTTTTCACATGTTCATCAGACGAAAATTATATTAAACATTTGGTGTCCTCACTCCATGTGCTACAACGGCTCGTTATTGCTGCTGTTTAGCGTTCTACCTGCACTGTAAAGTAAGCCGATCATGCTTCAAAATGAAATCTAACGTAATCTAACTTTGTTTTGAAATGGCAAATATTTAATTTAAAAAATCAAGTGTTTTCGAGTCAGCTGTCTCAAGTCTAAGTTAAGTCTCAAGTCATAAAGACCAAGTCAAAGTCGAGTCGTTCATCAGCGTTAGTCAAGCAAGTCTCGAGTCCTCAAAATTGCAACTCGAGTCTGACTCGAGTCAAGTCATGAGACTCGAGTCCCCCACCTCTGCTAAACAGACAGCTGGTTAGTGCTAAAACTGTACTGTTACTGCTGTCACGCGTCACTAACCCACCGCATAGACTGTGTCACGCTGCACTGTGTCACAGTAGATACATGAGCGCTCTCAAGACAGTTAAACAACGGAATAGAGCCTCGGAACAGTGGAGCGCCATGCAGTGGCCACGAGAGAGTAGGTGAATGCCACGCAGCAACAGCAACAGCAACAGGACAGTGACAGTTTTTGCTCCTCAATAAGGAAAATAGCTATTGGTTGTTCTAAAAGTCGCTAGAAATTGCTATATGGTGTCATCACTTCATTTGCTTAATTTGCCTTTTGCATGTAGTTGTAATGGAGTCTGTGAATGTTAGAATATCAAATTTAATGTAATCACATGCCAGCATGGAACAGTGTTCAGCCATAGCTAATACCATGGTGGATTCAGCCTTTTTTAAAGAGGGGATTTTTTTTACTCATTAATGGCAGCTTGGTTGAGCTAGCTAGAGCATTCTACTCTAATCTAAAAGTTGAAAGCTGCTTTAGGAGCATAGTAGTGTCATGAGAAAAAAGTAAGTTAAGAGTAAGCTCCATATAAATGGGAGAAAATTAAAAGATGCTCAGAGAGCAGGATGTGAATGAAGTTGTGAAAACTGAAGCTTGCTAGCTACCTAACATTAAGGTGTTTTGAGAGTAGAGGTATCTATTGCTGGACTAGTTAGGTTAGCTAGCTAGCACATTACGGCTCATTTCAAGGTAATAATAAGCAGACAGTCAGCTAGCTACCTTGCTATCTAGCTCAATAAACTGAGCAACTTTGGAAGCGCAGGATGTGGGGCTGTTTAAAAAATGGGAGGACAAATATCTGAGCTTGCTGTCACTTAACTCTTTATTTAGCATGTTGCTCTTCCAGTCGAGGGCTAGTTGTTGTGCTTGCCTTACTAGCAATGACGGTTTAACACCGGATTCTCATGACCATGCTTCTCTATTTTCTGATTGGTCACCTCACAGAACCAATGGTATCCAATAAATAAACAGAGGCTGCGTTAGGCCACTGTGATACTAACTGCCTGACCGTTTCTCAAACCTCAAGTACACAAGTATGAACTTGCGTACTTGACAAGTTCAAACTTCAGCCATTGCCGCGTCTCTGTTGTGAAATGCATTCTGGGATATTTGGCTGCACCAAGTCCACACAAGTCACCACAGATGCATACTCGATAAAAGGGGCAGAGCGAGAACACATCTGGGTATTTTCAGTGAACTTGCCTTTATGCGTACTTTGATTTGGAACAGTACAGCATACACAAGTACGCATATTGAGAAAGGGGTCCTGTCACTGCTTTGGGATGGGGGAGGGGCTCACGGAGCACTCACTAGGGACAGTAACTGCAGAACGATTGGTTCTTCACGTGGAGTCTCCAAAAGTCTCCAATAACACCGGGAACAGTCAGTAGTTGTTTTATTGGAAAAAAAAGTCACTAGAGGGGTCTGAAAACTCGCTAAATATAGCAACTCCCGCACCAGAGAGAGACAATCAGAGGAGACAATGTGTTCACATGGTTTGTTGGGATGCATTTTGGTGCATTTAGTTTTGTACCTGTGTAAAAACAAACCAAATAGCGGGGGAAATGCTCCAAGTTAAACAAATTCAGTCTGATTCGTACCAAAATGAACTGCCGGTGTGAAAACGACCTTAGTCGTAGGTGATCTTCATTAGTCTTCATTAGTAACAGTGTGCATTGTTGTGCACAAATCTCAATCTAGCTTTTGGAACATTCTATTAGATTACTTCATATCCCCAGACACACAGTGCTATATGTTTAAGAATACTAATCAGAAAATGAAGAATGTTGGTGTTTCTCTCTATCATGGCTTTATGAAAAGAGGAAGTCAGGCTAGTTTTTTTCAGGTGAGCACAGACTGTGGCTTCTGATCTTTACGATCATGTCCTCCACATAGCTTGGAGGTGCCAGGGGAAGCCACACTCCCCGACACTCGACACCTTAATTGCCCTGCGCTGTCTCCAGACCTGTTTATCCAGGTGACATGGGTGTCACTTCGCACATCAGCTACTATGCTCTCCTGCCTCAAGGAAGAACCAACACTCAACAACCCAACTTGTCTGTTTTTAATAAGGCAGTCACGGAGATGTAATACTTAAGCCTTCTAATCTGAATCTTTCATTTTTTGTAGATGTAATCTTGTTTGGTAGGGATTTGACTGCTAGGTAGCAAGTAATGGTGCACTGGGATCACTTGCTGAATCACAGTGGTCTTATCATCACCAGCAATCAGCTGTGCTCTCAGACCTTCTAAAATAGACCCGTTCAAGTCCCCCAACACACAGACACAAGCATCTCATCAGGGTTTAGGAAGTCACTGCCTTGTTGTATGCAAATTTCACAGAGAAACCCTCCATATCCCCACTCTCTCTTTTCAGCAGGTCTTAACCCATGTAATCTCATCCCATCAGCCTCCCTCACCTCCATGTGCTGACTCAGGGTGTCTCCTTACACACTGCATTGTTCCCTTATCCTGTACTGAAGGCCACTGGCACAAGCACACACCTGTGCCCAACAATGAGACACTTATTCAACTCTGGGATGCGGCTGCTCTTTGGATAACACACACACATGCTTTCAAGTGGAGGTGGAGCCCAAAATAGTCCTCCAAACTCAAGTATAGTGGAGAGTGAAGAGCAAACATTGAAAATGTAGCAGGTGGTAGGTCACAAGCTCAGGTCACTCATAAATTTGACCACCCTGGAGAGTTACCATTGATCTTGTTTAGTTGTACAAGCCATAGTGGTCTTCTCATGTTTGTTTACATGGGCTGGAACTCATGACTGATTCGAAACCAATCAAATATTTTCACACTGTGTACACAATAGCATTTAATTTTGTCACAGTCAAACCTGTAAACATATTTATACCCCAGTCACTGTTTACAACTTTGAAAGTGATTCTGGGCAGCAGGGATCCCTGGGAAATGTAGTCTGAATGAGGCACGGTCAGCTTTGTCTACAGTCTTCTAGATGTTAAGACTGTGGAGTGTAAACAGGAAAATGGCAGTCTGGGTGTGTTTGGAGGCGGCCTGACCACCGGATTATGGTGTTTCTTGATTATATTGAGGTTTTTCTAAAGCAAGGCTGCGTCGTTTCTCTCTTCCGGCGGCGCCGGCTGTCAGACAAAACAGAGCTCCCAATGGGCATGACATCATTGCTAAATGACATGTTTGCATGGAATCTCTCTTGATGTTGGTGTACGGAGCGGGATGAAAGCGGGTGAATGAAAGGAGAGGGGGGGGGGGACACAGATGCATCTTCAGAGTGGCCAGGGCTTCAAAGAAACCTCAGGAGTCCCTGCAGCACTCCCGGAGATGGTGTCACATGATGCTGACGTCAAAAATGGGAAGCCATGATTGGCTCCATATGGCTTTCTGGGTAAAAAAAGAACTTTTCCAAAACAGGCCTAAGAGTAAATGTGAGTGATGGGAAGGGCCTCCCACATGTGCTAGATGTAGAAGTAACAAAGGATACAGTTGAGATTTGGATGTTACTTTAATTGGTTTCTGGAAGGTCATGACTGGGGTAGAGAGTGGTAGCATCGGCCATCAGTAGCAACCTTAAGCAAAGGCATTATCATTTTTTGTGGCCACCATTAATAATTGGCCATTTCCTAAATGGAGAATATTAAGGATTACTCAGATTGCTGATATCGTTATGTTTGACAGAGCTTCAGTGTCCCATAGGCCAGCACAAGTGTCCTTGCAGCTACATGTTAACTCAGTCACCAGTTCTTTTTTTAACAACCTGGAGTCTGTGTTTTTTATTTTATTTTATTATTCATTTTATTGCTCAAATGTTGCTCCTTGATGACTCGGGAAGAAGAATTCGAGATTCTCTTAAAATAGTTTAGCCAAATTGCATAACCATGATGTAATGTGTGAGGACTATTTTTCTAAGATGTACTGAGAATGGTCCACCATCTGTACTGAGGAAAACTGTATGGCTCAAATGTTGCTCTGTGATGACTCAGGAGACTTGGGAGAAGATTCTCCTGAAATTTGAGATCCAGATCATCTTTCTTTCCTCTTGGATTGCAAGAAATGACACTGTGGTAGATTTGGAATGAGGGAGGGTAATATGTAGAAGGGAAAATATCACAATTCTTGCCTGAGGCTATGAAAAAATGGACTTTTTTTGCTGTGAACAGGTGTACAGATAGATACAATTACCTTGACGGCAGTGACTGGAAACAGCTTTTTAATAAAGCATATTATTCTTCATGTATTTATGATCTATTTCTTATTAATTATTACTTACTATATATTCTAACTTACCTACAGTGGTGCTTGAAAGTTTGTGAACCTTTTTAGAATTTTCTATATTTCTGCATAAATATGATCTAAAACATCATCAGATGGTCACACAAGTCCTAAAAGTAGATAAAGAGAACCCAGTTAAACAAATGAGACACAAATATTATACTTAGTCATTTATTTATTGAGGAAAATGATCCAATATGACATATTTGTGAGAGGCAAAAGAATGTGAACCTTTGCTTTCAGTATCTGGTGTGACCCCCCTTTACAGCAATAACTGTAACTAAACATTTCCGGTAACTGTTCTTTAACCGTACTTTGGTAGAACAACTTGTGTGCTTAGGGTCGTTGTCTTGCTGCATGACCCACCTTGGAGATCTGTTGGACTTTATGTTTGTCAGGAGATGTTCTGCTTTTCTGTTGAAGGCTGTTATCATGACTCTATTGCTGTGTTATGGCTGTTGTGTCTTTTTCTACTCTCGAGGTGACAAAGCTAGACAATGAGATGTTAATATGATGTAATGTGATGATATCCACTGGTTTTCTGTTTGATTTACATTTAATTTGCATAATGGTATAACTGCATCAACTGAGTCAAGGGGAGGGGACACCAAAGTGTGATCTCACCCAGCTCCTGCTTTCTTTTTTCTTTTTTCTTTTCTTTCTCTAAGCTAAATGTGCTGGAAATTCACTGACCTGCTAATATAATTTTTATCCTGTTTTACTATGTCTTTTCAATTTAAGCTTGTACAGGAGTTGGACAGTGAAAGTGAGACACCTGTCATTTTAGTGTGGGAGGTTTCATGGCTAAATTGGACCAGTCTGGTGGCCAATCTTCATTAATGTCACATTGCACCAGTAAGAGCAGAGTGTGAAGGTTCAGTTAGCAGGTAAGAGCACAGTTATATAGTATATTACAATGCACACAACATTATGGTGACATACCAGAGTTCAAAAGAGGACAAATTGTTGGTGCACGTCTTGCTGGCGCATCTGTGACCAAGACAGCAAGTCTTTGTGTCTAAATATTATTGAGCCACTTTGGGGTGTTTTGGAGGAGCGAGTCCGGAAACGGTTTCCTCCACCAGCATCACGTAGTGACCTGACCACTATCCTGCAAGAAGAATGGCTTAGAATCCCTCTGACCACTGTGCAGGACTTGTATATGTCATTCCCAAGATGAACTGACGTTGTACTGGCCGCAAAAGGAGGCCCTACACCTACTAATAAATTATTGTGGTCTAAAAACAGGTGTTTCAGTTTCATTGTCCAACCCCTGTATATATCTGTATTGCTCAAATAATGTCCCAAATATTAAACTTTGACTCAATATAATCTAGAACAGGGTGGAAGGAGGGTAACAAAGCACACAGACAAACATTTGAAACAGTATGTAATTGTAGAACTACAAGATGCACCTATATCATAAGTGAAACTGATAAAAAAAATGGAAAAGTCACAGGGAAAGCGGAGGAGAAACTTGAGAATTTGGGCTGGAGTTGGCTAGACTCCGATGGAGCCTGAAGCCAGACCCACACCCCTTGTATGACAGATGAGTGAGGAGAAAAAGAAATTGAGAGAGACGTTATGAATAGTCTGAAGAATTGGGAGGTGCCAAGGCAGTGGTGGGCATGAATGAATCAGGGGCGGAGTTATGTGGTCCGCCTCACAAACGTTGTATGTTAACATCATTTACATATTTCCATTCAGATGTAGTTGGTCATCCAAGACATTTTTAGAATCTAAATTGTGTGTCTTTAGTATACAACTGCAGCTGCTAGGCTAACACTGCTAGCACTAGAATACAATATTCACTTAAATAGAGCAGTCATTTCTGACAAAAAAACATCATTTCTCAACATGAAACATCCAGATCTTAATGATCATCTCTGAGAATAGTAGAGGTGGTTTAGGTCACAGTATTTCTTACTATGTATTAATAATAACATTAAAATGAAAGCTACTGTAGCATGATTGGTAGAAGATTGATCTAGAATCCAGTTCCTCCATATGTGTGATGGTCAGTGTCACTATAACTGTGATGACCAAATGTTGAAGACATTTACATTTAAGCTCTGAGGAGATTGAGGGAAACTTTGGTGATGTATTCCGATGGAAACAACTGGGTTAGCCATACAGCTACAGTTCTAAAGAAGGAAATTCAGACACCAAACATGTTCAGCCAGATGTGAAGTACCATCAATCAGTGTTGAAGCAGTTCATCCCTGTGTCTGCATGTGTTTCGTCCGGGGACTCCGGTTTCCTCCCATAGTCCAAAAACATGGAGATCAGGTGAATTGGCTGGAATTACCCTGGTGTGTGTAAATGAATGTGTATGTCTGTGTGTGCATGAATGTGTGTCTGCCAAGATATGGTTGCCACTCTGTCCTGGGTGATGCCCCTAGTGCTTGGTGCAGTCCTCCAGATCATTTCCAGTTGAGTACACTGTGTGTGATTGGCTGTCGCTTCTTGCTGGTATGTGTGTGGTTGAGTTCTAAGTGTGTAAAACATTGTAAAGGCACCTTTGGGTGTTAGAAAGGCACTACAGAAGTGTAATGTTCATTCCATGCTAACAGAACCAGTTAGCATGATCTGCCCCAGTAGTTTTAATATATTATTAACAATATTAGCATTGCTGATATTTTGATATCTACGTGAGAAAAGCTGTACCAAAAAAAAGTGTTCACCTGAATGCGTCCCACTTCTTATCCTCTAACTCAGAGAGTCAGGAAATCAGTTCTGATGGCTGCTGTTTCGGAAACTGACTAGAGGCACACTGAGTGACGTTGGGAAGAGACTGACACCGCTGAGACTGACACTCGCCGAGGCTGACAGGACGAGCGGTGCCTGCACATCTCCCTCTTTGATGAAACGTAAGAGATCCCAAAGCCCAAGCAGGCTCTTATTTAAGTTACTGAAGGGGGCTCCATAAAGGGGAAGTTCTCCAAAGTCACTGTGAAGCTGGCTGTTGAGGTTGGGGGAGGGTGGGAGTAATGTTTATGCATTAGGTTTCAAAGACTTCTTTCCGGCAAGGAAATCCAGATTTAAAGGTGTTCTTCTGCCAGAGGGATCTGAGGGGATTCTTTCTTCTTCTTCTACTCCTTCTTCTTCTTCTTCTTCCACTGTTATTGTTGAGTGACATGGCTTCATTTGGCACAGTTTCAGCAGATGGAAGGTGATGATTAAGCAAGAAGCACGTTTGTTCGCCTTTCTTGTCAGAAGACATTATTGTTAGATGTGCAGAGCACAGGACTTTTGAAAACTTTTGGGATACAGAAATGTGATTAACTTCACCTGTAAATCTTGCAAAAATGAAATAAAAATATATTGTTGAGGTGAAATAGGTGAATACCCTGGCCAGGGCCCAGTGAAGAGGTAGAGGGACCCTGAACTGGATTTAGTGCATAAGAAGATTTTTATTTTTGCCTGATTGTCTCCGCAGTGTCAATCGACCCACCCATTTGATGACTCTTGCTATCACTTGTAATGTTTCAGACTCTAGGAGGGTGCAGACTAACACAGGCCTCCTCCAATGCATGTGAAGTGGAGCCACTGCCTCTTTTCAAACTTCTGCCAATACATCGCAGACACACTGGAGAGAGCACGGCCAATTTTGCTCTTTCAGACCCCGGTTGCCGATATCTAGCAGCATGATTGGGATTCAAACTCGCCATCCTCAGATCATAGTGACAGGGACTTAGTCTGCTGAGCCACTCAAGGGCCTCACAAACATTTTTGAAAAATGAATGGACCAATAGAAATGCTCCAAAAATTCCTGGAATAAAATTTCTTTAGATTAACTTAAAGGTAAATCACTGTGAAGTGCACTTTCAAGCTTCTCACGTTTAATTTAAAAACCATGTTTATTCCATCATATATACAGTAGCTTGGATTTGTGCATGTCCTTTTTTGCCAGAGCTCTAATGATGAGCACAAACTTCATTACCCAGCAGTATCTACTATGACCTTCTCCTTCTTTTTGGTAATTTATCCCACTTTCAGCAACAAATAAGCCAGGAGGCGTCACATATCTCGGGCCCCGTGGCTGTACTCTTATGTGTTCAGCCTATCAGAAACCTTCTCCAGCACAGTGCTGAGCACAGCATCTACTAAACATGATTACAAATTCAAATGGATGCCTTTGCATCAATGGGATGCTTTGAAGGCCTTTTAATGAGCAGATAGCTGGAGTTAAACATTTAGAACTTGTGGAAGTGCCACTGTATGTGGGGTGGGGGGTGGTGTTACAGAGTGCTCTCTCTACATCTCTTTCTCTAACTCTCTCTCTTTCTTTGATGCTGGGAGATATCTACAGGGCTGTTCATCCAGGGTTTGGATGTTTTTTCCCCCACTGCTTTTGTTTTTGCGGCCTGTTCTTTACCTCCATGGGACATGTTTCATAGAGATGGTGTACGGTGGCATCTCTAGTTCCCGCTCTCTCTCTCTCTCTCTCTCTCTCTTTTTCAGGCTTTAGCAAGGAAGAAGAGAATACAGAGAGAGAGAGAGAAAGAGAGACTTAAGGGGAGGAGAGCGAGAAATAGTGAGAGCAGACGGAAGTGTTGTGTTTCCATTTCTCTCGCTCTCTCTCTGAAGCAGCGGGAGACTTGTGCTGCTTTTGAACTTGCCCCCCATTAGAAGCCTGATGGAGATTTGAAGAGAACTGTTGAAAGGGCCCCGCGCATTTTAGATGTTAATTTGTTTTTGTTGTGTTTTCCTCTCTCTCTTTTTCTTCTTCTTCTTCTTCTTCTTCATCATCTTCTTCTTCCTTCCTTTCTTTCTTCTTCTTCTTCTTCCCAGGCCTTCTAAATCTTTTATATTCACACCCAATTTAACGCAGCAGGATAGATAAAACACTTTGTTTTTTTTTCCCTTTCTGACTTCTTTGCTTTGCTTCTTGCTTCATTTCCTTCTGCGATTGAACTTCTCCACACTTTGCACAAAGTCAAATGATCAATATTCACACATCTCATTCCAGCATATCTGTGCATGTGTCACGCACACTTCAGATGGCACTCATAGCCAAAGCTCCTCATTCATTTCTCCTCATTGCAACACTGATTTGAAGCAATATGATGCATGTGGAACAAAGCCCAGATGATTATCCGTCTGCATTATTGGAGGAACGTAGAAGCTGCCTGCTTGTTTACAGTTGTGTTTTTTTTTTAATCTCAACCCATTCTGTAAATGTATAAATAATCTCATGGCCTCAGCCTCCAGCGCACATGGCAGACAGATCAGAGAGGGGCTTTTTGCTGGCTCTGTGCAGATAAATGGCCTGTTATACAATATTTTGTTTACAATCGGCCATCTGGCAAAGTCTTGTGTTTAATTATGAACAACAATGGTCATCTCTGCTTCATTTAGCCAATCTTAAATATATAATTACAAACATTATTATACTGAATTCATACATTATGCTCAACTATAAATCATTAGTTATCATCCTCTGCATCTTTATAAGTATGTTCCTTCAATACTTTACTACCTCTGAAAGGTTAGAACAATTTGTAACATTAATACAGCAAAAAAAAATAATACAGCAAGTGATTCTAAACATTTGAAAGGTTTTTGGGGAAAAGTGCACATACACTGAGCAGCCACAGTCTTAGTACCACTCACAGATGTAGTGAACATTCAGTGGTGATGCTCTGAGTTATATTAGACTATATCAGACTTGTACATGGCGTGTTGGAGGCTGGAGACAAATATGCTAGTGCAGACCTGAGTCACGTTTACTAGAACAAAGGTTAACAGCCAGACGACTGGGGCAGTGCATCTGCACATGGCTTGTGGTCAGTATGTACTGATGTGGAATGTGCTGGAATATCTAGTCCTGTCTGTGGCAGCTCCACCTCACAAATTACAGGACTTGAATCTGCTAACATCTTAATGTCAGACAGCTCAGAACACCTTCACAGGAAGAGTATATGTCTCAGTGAGTCAGAGCTGTTTTGGTGGCACATGGAGGACGTTATGAACGTTATATATATATACATATGAGCACATCCACAGTACTGGGAAACAGTTCTGGGACATGGAACTTAAAAATTTAACTTGTCACAAAATGTGTGAACATGTCCAAGTAAGCTAAATTAGACACTCCACAATCAGATATGTCCTATTGTTTTACTTTTTTTTTTCGAAAATTGACCAAATATCAAGTTGGTGCTTTAGATTCTGTTAGTTACTTGGTTTCCATTGTGCATAAATTTGCTGGTTTATTAAAAACATGACAGTTTTATCATTATGGCACAAACCTCTGTATGACACAAGTCTACTTTGGGCACAGACCTCATTCCTGATGGTCCAACCTACAATATTTAATATGTGCCTGTTAAATAGAAACCGTAACTTACAGAATCTAAAAAGTTACTCAATTCAAGAACAAATATATACAATTACTTAGAAAACAAAAAACCTTCTAACATGACAGAAGATGATCATTTAATGCAATTTATACCATCAATTATATCCACTAAATAGAATTTATAATAAATTGCTTAAGTTACATGGAAACCATAAGAATTAATTCCCAGTACTGTGGATATGCTCAAACACATTAGATTAAAGTTAAATCTATATTATTTAGCTTTTTGCTTTTTAATCACTTATAAATAATGTACTGTAACAATCTGTTGATAAATAAATGCATCACTACATTTAAATTTTACTACATTTTTCATTCGTGGTGTTAAACAATGTTTGTAGTTATTTCAGAATCATCTACAGCTCATTTAAATATTATACACATAATGTAATGCTCCTTATAAATTGTTTGAGGCTCTACACAAAAAATTAAGGTTCCAAGACAAATTTTTGAGGGTGAAATTCAGGTTTATTTTCAGAATGATTTGTGTTTTATTGACCTTTTAAAAATTCCTTCAAGAATCTTTTCCTATCAAAAACGTTCTCCAGGTACTTTAAGGGTTTCCTCCTGAACAACAAATTGAGGAACCCCTAAATCACTTTCCAGTAGAGCACTAGCATCATAATGTACTGTACATATATCTGCTTTAAATAGTGATATTTGCCTTGAAAATGTGTTGCCAAAGATCAAAATAGAGCCAGGTGGGGCAGTTCTAAGGGATCATTGATGATAACAAAGATGATAAAGATAATGAGGAGGAGAACAATGAAGGGAATGAGGAGTGTCCATGGTCCAGGGAGAAACGGCTGGGAAACGAGTTGACCTTCTCTTCGCCCTGGCCTTGAGTCCTTCTCCAGGGTCAGTGTGGGTGGACTAGTCTGGCACCTGCATGTCTACAAGGCCTTTGTCTCTCTGGGTCCCCTGTAGCTGTCCCCACTCTGTCTCGCATGGGCATGGCTGTGTTTGAAGGGCTGCAGGACAGTCGCCCTGGGCCGAGTGTGTAAACAGAAGAGGCCTGTGTGATCTCCTGCTGCTTGAAAGCACAGCGCCGAGCTGCTGTCTCTGCACACCCCTTTAAGATTTATGTATTTATGTGAGAAGCCAACGGAGGCTCTCAAAGAACTCCCGCATGACAGGGCTGGGGGGCAGGGGAGCTCACACACACACACACACACACACACACACACACACACATATGACTGGAAGTGGCTAGTGTCCAGGGTGTGGAGACTGTGGAGAGTGTGTGTTTGCATAGGCCTCAACTTATGAACTGAACTGGGGGTAGCCGACATGTGTGATATGACATTAAAGTACTAAAAAAGTTCAGTATTCTCCAAACACTGTCCTGGTATCACTGTATTAGATTCCACAGATACAGTTAATGAACCCATGGCTTCCTTTGTACTGGAATGTTATGAGAAAACAATGCCTTACAAACCTGAACTCACTTATTTTGATTGGACTTTTACGCCAAAGGAAACCTTACACAGTATTGTAAATGTGAACCAGATAGAAACCAGATCTCCAGAAATGACTTGTTCAGTTTATTTGTGCTGAAACTATCAGTTATGTATTTGCACTAATAAACTGGTATTGATGACCCAGCACTGCACTCACTATGTAAACACCCCAGTATCTCAATACTCATATAAAATTAAATGCTAGACTCTAGCTTGCATTGTGGACTTTGACAGTACCAGTAATTATGAACAACAGTGCCTGTATCTGGTTCTACTGGTCATACATATATAATTAAATTAACATTTATTTGTATAGTGACAAAGCAGCTTTATGGAGATTTTCAGCTTTACAAAAAAATGTCCAGCCCACCTCTACCTCCCTTGAGAAGAACCAAGGTTCTAAGTGGAACCCATCATTCTGACACAAGATGGCAAAACAAAATAACACACCAAAATTAATTATAACTACATTTTAAAAAGATTGTAAACATTAGTATGTAGTATGTAGACATTATATGATTATGATTTATCATGAACTTAGAATTAGCAGACCAGAGGAGGATGGGTCCCTCATGTGAGTCTGGTTCCTCCCAAGGTTTCTTCCTCCAGCTCTGAGGGAGTTTTTCCTTGCCACTGTCGCCGTTGGCTTGCTCACCGGGGATTAGGGATTAATGGTTTGATGTTTGTTTTTACTAACCCTGTAAAGTTGCTTTGTGACATCAGTTGTAAAAAGCACTTTATAAATAAAATTGATTTGATTTGATTTGATTAGTATACTGACTTTTTAGCACCAAGATATTAACCACACATCCTGTAAGTCCTGTATGTTGTGAGATGGAGCCGATGCAGATCAGACTTGTTGTTCCAGCACAAGCCACATATACTCAGATAGAGATCTGGGGAATTTGAAGGACATTGTCTGTAGGCACTGCTGACTGGGAGCACTACACGAGCTTTGCCATTTTGGAGATGCTCTGTCCCAGTACTCTGGCCATAATTATTTGGCCCTTGTCTTAGTCTCTCAGGTCTGTGTGCATGAATATTATCCAGCATCCAAGGTGTTGTCAAAAACATCCCAGTCCTTCACATGTGCCATTGTTATGAGAAAATGAATGTTTACATCTATGAGCGGTATTAATGTTGTGGCTGATCATTGTCCAGAACTCTCTTGTACATGTTTTAACTGGAATATGAGGCTTGTTCCAGTGTAGGTTGAGTGTAAATATGGTAATATTGTCTTTATATTGGAGATGTAGGACTTTCTTGCTTGAAGTCTGACATAGTCTGAATGCTTATACTCCAAAGCACCCACAGAGCAGGCGCCCATGTATGTGTGAACAACAGATGGGAAACGGAGCTACCTCCATCACAGTGTCACCAGCCTCACACACACATACACACACATAAAGGCCTAAACACTAACCTGGTTCCGTGGCCCATCTCAAACCACTTTCCCACTCTGTCGACTTGTGGACAGTGATTACGGGCAATGTAGCCCCCCAAAAAAAGCGCAACAATTCAGGTTAGCGAAAAACGCTTTCATCATAATTTCATTAGGACATGCCCATTTACCATAAATCATTAATGCCACTCTTTGCTTTGAAGTTAGCATTGTGGATAAGGAGAGCGAGAGAAAGAGTCCTGAAATTGGAGAGCATAATAGTTGGATTAGGTTGGCCCTTCATGTCTGTGCGGCACTCAATTGAACTTCTTAAGATGTTACATCCTAGTCGTGTAGGACTTTTTGAAGTCCGTTTGAAATCATAATCCTTCTTTAATCAAATCTCGCACAATTACTGGCGCAGAAGCCTCGCCTTGACTGTATGCTTTCAGCACCTTTGATGTTCGTTTTTGCCAGCGTAAAGAGGTTATTCTGGTCTTCTGTCACTGAGAAAGAGGGAAGCAGGCTGCTGAACCTGCCTGTTTGTGGTGTTTTTTTTGTACATAGAATGTTGTCTATTTTTGTTGCTGTGTAATGGTGCTGAATAATATTAAAGAAAACAGTCTGTTTGGGCTCAGATTTCTCAATCATTAAAAATAAACTCAGGTTACATAAACAAGCATTGGCACAATGACTCAACCAATTACGCACTCAATACTAATGAGCTGTATTCTTATGCTAACCTCCAAGCAAATCAGCTTCTACATGCACATACTACACACTGTATTTTAAGCTCCAAATCATCTGCAGTGCCTCTTATCAACAGCAGGGGGTGGAAATGTTCCTGGAATGCAAAGTTCCCTTCAACAGATGCCAATTATCACAGACAGTATCAATGAGATTATACTGGTGCTAGATTATATAGTAATGTTTATAGATTAAGCATCATCTGTAATCCCTTTTTAAATAAACACATATGTTGGTCATATGTTAAACATTGTAGCCACTGTCCACATGTAGCTGTAACTTTTCTCACTGAGCTGTCTATTTCATTCAAATTACTTATATACAGGGGTTAGACAATGAAACTGAAACAGCTGGTTTTAGACCACAATAATTTATTAGTAGGTGTAGGGTCTCCTTTTGCGGCCAATACAGCGTCAGTTCATCTTGGGAATGACATATACAAGTCCTGCACAGTGGTCAGAGGGATTTTAAGCCATTCTTCTTGCAGGATAGTGGTCAGGTCACTACGTGATGCTGGTGGAGGAAACCGTTTCCTGACTCGCTCCTCCAAAACACCCCAAAGTAGCTCAATAATATTTAGACACAAAGACTTGCTGTCTTGGTCACAGATGCGCCAGCAAGACGTGCGCCAACAATTTGTCCTCTTTTGAACTCTGGTATGTCACCATAATGTTGTGTGCATTGTAATATACTATATAACTGTGCTCTTACCTGCTAACTGAACCTTCACACTCTGCTCTTACTGGTGCAATGTGACATTAATGAAGATTGGCCACCAGACTGGTCCAGTTTAGCCATGAAACCTCCCACACTAACATGACAGGTGTTTCACTTTCATTGTCTAACCCCTGTAGACTGCAGCCCATCTGTAGTTATGCACAATTTGTCAGCCTCTGCTCGATTTGTGATTGCTCATTTTCTGACCACATGACCTTATATTACCCCAGATGAAAGAATAAGAAGAAGCCACTCTCCTTAATGTCTCAGTAATTTCTCAAAGACAGTGAGATCAGATGGAAACACAAATGAAACTTTAGCTTTTAGGTCTCCAGTTGCTCAGATATTTCTCCTGAGAAAAAGACTTTATCTCATGTCAGACAGTAATCTCTCGTGTTATAGTACAGTCTCATATTAGATTGGCTAATATAAGGTAATATAATGCTCTGATAATATTCATAGTCAGGCATTTTAATAACTCGAAATGATTAGTTATTAAATAATAATTTCTCATTCTCATTTCTCAGATATTTCTCCTAAGGAATTTTAAGAGAATCTCTTTTAAGTCTCCTGAGCAACATATGAGCAATAAAATTTGCCTAGTGGACCATCATATTTGCATATCTTTCCACTTATCCCAGATTTAATTGATCAGGCAAGACATGTTTGGAGTCTAAATTTTGCTTCTTTAGTTCAGAACTGGAGCTACGAGGCTGACATTGCTAACAAACACAAGATCTCAGGAGTCACCTCATAGCTCAGTTGGTTCTTTCAAAATATATCACCAAAAGTTCTCACAACTCATTTAAAACTCATACAGGCATTAATGATCATTTCTTAATTATGGTTTCAGCAAGACTGGTCAGATACCACTGTATTCATAATTGTCACAACCATTAAAACAGATTCTACATCAGCACTGAGACAGGACTTATTGTACAATAAGACACAAGGAAAGTGCCAGAGATCACCACCGAGCAAACACTAATGTCTGAGCCTGTGAAGCAGATGCATGATAAAGGTGGTGAAGAAATAATATACTGTTGTATGTTGTATTGTGTGTACTCTGTGTTTGCTGTGAATCTGTACTGAGAACATGCTATAACTATTTATGTTATTCCTCAAATGTCTATTGTGTAGCATCTGTCTAAACACTATTTCTGTCCTTAAAATAAAGTACTGACCTGTACTTTAATTTCTGCACCTGTAATTTCTGTACTTAAATGGCTATTTTCTGTTGCCATTGTCCTGTTGACCAGATGACCATTTGCTAAACTTGGCTGTTGTCCAACCTTTATAACCCATATAAACTTTATAACCTGAGTGTGTCTGTGGATTCGTGCACACCAATAATCCAACTTTCCAGACTACGTCAGTTCCCTGATGTGAAGGATGTGTTTGGGGTTAATTTCTACAGAGGTTATAATATTTTGACGTCACTCTGTAGTATTTGTTAACAATATTAGCCTGCAGTTCTTAACGAAAGAAGCAAAATGTGGTCTCCAAATATGTTTTAACTGTGGTAAGTAGGGAATTGTGTAAATGTGATTTTTTGAGTGATCCATTTCTTTAAGATTCACCACTCCAATGTGTCAAAAACAGATATGGTCAGAAATGGAACATTGATGTTAGCTGACACATGGCTAACATAAGTTGTGCATGGATCGGTACACCAGCAGGAGAAAAGTCAAGGTAGATTTCTGATGTTTCTGATAAAACATCTAGTAAGCGTACAGAACAATCTACAGTGGTGCTTGAATGTTTGTGAACCCTTTCAAATTTTTTTTATATTTCTGCATAAATATCACCAAAACATTATTAAATAAAAAAGTCCTAAAAGTAGATAAAGAGAACCCAGTTAAACAAATGAGACAAAAACATTTTACTTGCTCAATTATTTATTTAGGAAAATAAGTCCACCATCAGGAGAACACTGAACAACAAAGGTGTGCATGGCAGGGTTGTAAGGAGAAAGTCACTGCTCTCCAAAAAGAACATTACTGCTCATCTGCAGTTTGATAAATATGTGGACAAGCCAGAAGACTATCAGAAGAATGTTTTGTGGATGGATGAGACCAAAATATAACTTTTTGTTTTAAATGAAAAGTGTTATGTTTGGAGAAAGGAAAACACTGAATTCCAGAATCTTAACCTATCTGTGAAACATGGTGGTGGTAGTATCAGGTTTGGGCCTGTTTTGCTGCATCTGGGCCAGGACGGCTTGCATTCACTGATGGAACAATGAATTGTGAATTATATCAGAGAATTCTAAAGAAAATGTCAGAACATCTGTCAATGAACTGATGATCATGCAGCAAAACAACGACTCTAAGCACACAAGTCGTTCTATCAAAGGATGTTTAAGTTTTTGCTGTAAAGGGGGGTCACACCAGATACTGAAAGCAAAGGTTCACAAACGTTTGCCTCTCACAAATATGTTATATTGGATCATTTTCCTCAATAAATAAATGACAAAGTATAATATTTTTGTCTCATTTGTTTAACTGGGTTCTCTTTATCTACTTTTAGGACTTGATTATGTTCTAAAATCAGATGATTATTTAAGCCATGTTTATGCAGAAATATAGAAAATTCTAAAGGGTTCACAAACTTTCAAGTACCACTGTATCAGAGGCGATTGCTCTAAGACTGCAAAGGAAGCTCAGCTTCCCCTAAAATGTCAAAAAATAAGTGATCAATAATATACTGTTGTGTGTACATGTCATTGACTAAATATGCACTACAACGCGCTCAACTTTTGTTCAGATCAGCTTCTTATCACTGGTAACGACGCGGCTTTCCTCTCACTCATTCCCGCAGCTTCACAGTGCTGTAAAGAGGGTGGACGCTCAGCGTCCACAGAGTTCAATGGCAAAGCAAAGCGTGCAGCAAAACGAGACGTGTCATTGGATAAATCCTGGGCTTTGTCCCGCCCATCGGACGCTCAACGTCTCTGGGGGTCTATGGGGCAGTGGGCTGGCCTCGGCTGGCCTGGACGCTCAGCTTCTGCATGATGATTGGATGATGTGTCTGAGGATGAATCCCTTTTTGATTGACAGCTAAATGAGCGAATTAGCGATCTTTTTGTGTAAACATCCGTGGGAGCATTTTTTTATTTTCATTCTGTTCTGAGTTGAACCGAAGACTTTCCTAATCATCTTAGCGGCATTTTCTTTGTTAAAAACGACTAGCGACAAGTCGAGCTTTTATTTCTGGTGTTTTTTGTAGCTGCTTGTGTTTGGAGACTGACTTCTATCACTCCTTCTGACTTATATCAAAGTTTCTGGCCAGCGGGTGCTGCTGAGCCTCTCCACCGTCACAAAGCACTCACAGGTGGACACACTTCACACTAGCCTCGCGCCAGTCCCAGCTAGCGAGCTAGCAGGTGTAAAGACCTTCTCCTGTT